>RJWM01014479.1:0-13628 GCA_004363535.1 Dasyprocta punctata
GTTTTGAAGCTAGGTGATCACATATCATTGAAGGCTACCCTTATAAATTTTGTTATCTTTAAGATAGCTGTCTTTGTCATCATGTATGAAAAAATTAGGCCGGTCGAGGTAGAATAGGATTAAACTAAACAGCTCATTGAAAACAATACTGGACTTAACTCCCATTGATGGATTATTCATTTGTCTGCCCTGCTCGGTGATATCTCTCTGTCGCTGTTTCTGGAGCAGTGGACTTCTTTATCTCTCTCTAGAATATCCTTCAGTATTCTTTGTAGGGTTGGCTTGGTTGTCATAAATTCTTTTAGTTGTTCTTTGTTGTGGAAGTATCTTGTTTCTCCGTTGATTTTAAAAGATAATTTTGCAGGGTACATCAGTCTGGGTTGAAAGTTATTTTCCTTCAGGGCTTGAAATATTTCACCCCAGGCTCTTCTTGACCTGATGATTTATGTTGAGAAGTCTGTCGTGATTCTGATGGGCCTTCCTTTGTAGGTAATCTGTCCCTTTTCTCTAATAGCTTTTAATATTTTGTTTTTGTGTTGAATTTCTGGAATCTTGATTATTATGTCTGGGTGTAGGCCTATTATGGTCAGGTTTAGCTGGAGTTCTATATGCTTCAGTTATCTGAAAGTCTGCCTGTTCCCATACTTGGAAAATTTTCTGTAATTATTTCTGTAAATAGGCTTTTAATTTGATTTGTATTGACCCCTGCTTTTTCACTCACACCTTTTATTCGTAAATTATATTTCCTTGGGTTGTCTTGCAGCCGTTGCACTGCCACTTCCAGACTTCTTAATATTTTTAACAGGTCTTTTCTCTCCGAGGCGGCCGTTTTTTCTTCTAGATATGAAAGACTATCTTTAGTCTCCTTCAGGTGGTTCTGCCAACTTTTATTGAAGTCTTTTGAGTTCCTGGTATCTCTCTGAATCTGATTGATACGTTCTAAGTCTTTACTTGTTTCATTCTCAATCTCCTTTGATTTTCCATTCTCCACCTTTCCGACTATGTCTCCTTTAGAGGTACTTAGGGATTGCCCTATTATGTATTTCATTTCAGTTCTCAGTTGGGCTAACAGTGCCGCTTTAATTTCTTTCATAGCTTCATGGAGTTGTCTCCCCACTTCAGTTGTCATCTCCTCTGAGAGTTTAATTTTTGGACTCCCGACCTTGTCTGCATTTGCGTCACCTGGGTTTGTGCTGCTTGTATCAGAGTCCGGAGAGCGCCCTCTACCTTTCCGTCTTGGCATTTTCCTGGGCTCTGCTGTGTTTCCCCAGCCCACCTCCGCTCCGCAGATGTCTGGTGAAGTGCACAAGGATAGGGCCGTCTGCCTAACTTCCTCTAGCACCCCCAGGGCTCCAGTGCAGATTCTGCCAGGACCCTCCAGGGCCCTGTGTGGGCAAGGAACCGTGCCTAATTAGGTGCAGTTCCGGTCTCAAGATGGATGCCTGTTCCTCGCTCTCCCTCGGGAGTGGGGGTGGGGGGCTGGGGCCTGCCGAGTTTACTCACTCGCCAGCTCGCGACCACCTCTTTCCACGATCGATTGCTGCCTCCGCCGTCTCCACCTTAGCCACAGAAGTTCAATCACGCATCGCAAGCACTTTAATCGCACCTTCCCAGTTTGAGTCCACCGCTAATTGGATTGAGCTCTGGTCAGAGGCGCCGCCACCTTTGTTTGTTTACTTCTTCTTTTTTTACTCTTTCCGTGGGCTACAGTTCTCGTCCTAGACTCCTTTTAGGTCCAGAGGACCCATCTCCCTCCCCTTTCCTTCTTTCTGTTATTATATTATTTTGTATTCCAGCATTTGGATGGTATATTCCAGGGAGTCTCCCTACAGCGGTGTTATCAGGTCGGCCATGTTAGTTCCTTTTATCCCACTACTTTCTTTTTTATTTTATTTTTTTATTTTGTTTATTTTGTTTATTTTAAAGAGTATGTGACAGAATAAAAGCAATCAAAACAAACCAGTGTAAGAGAAACAGGACTTCATAACATTATGAAATCAACAGTAGTTACCATAATGCTCCTTGATGTCTTCAAAATAGCTGCAGTTAACTTTGGACATAGTATAAATCAAACAGAACAAAATAGAATAGAAACAATAAAAACAAAACAATGACTGTGATAAAGGACTTCAAAACAAGCCAATAGTAAATCCAAAATTGCTACCATAATATATCTTGCTATCCTTGAAATAGCTTCTCCTGCCATGGGATTTAACATACTCAAACAAAACAAAAGAAAATAAAACCCAATCCAACAAAACAATGCAAACGACATAAGACCTCAAAACAAGTCCATAGGGAATCAACAATGACTGCACCCTCAGAAGGAGGACCCCCCCACACACCAGATGACACATTGCTTAGCAGTATCCTGTGAACCTGTGATCAGACCACTGGCCCTCGACCTGCAATGTTAGTGAAACACCAAAGCACCACAGGCATCCAATTGCATTTCACCTCGATAGCTATCATCACAGCCTGTGAGCAGAGATGGGGTGGCTGATTTCAATCTGTAGACTTTCACTGATCTTGCTGCTTTTTAGCTCACACTTGGCAGTCTATTACTGTGATTCATATTCTTAGACCTTTGCTTCTTTAGTTACCTTTCTGTGGAACTGTGATCTCTTGTATGTGTAATGCACAGGGCTGGGGTATGTGTACTTGGGTGCCCATCACTGGGATAAAACCGATGGTTCTCTCTGGTCTGTCCACAAACTTTCAGTTTTTGTTTTCTTTTTGATACTGGGGGTTGATTGAACCCAGGCCCTCTAACATGCTAAAGCAGGCATTCTACTACTCAACTGAACTCCCAGTACTGATTTTCCTGTCTCTACCTTTCATGATACCTAATGCCTGCAGGTATTGAATTTCTCAGAAGTTGTGTGGGGTTATGTGGCCTGATTTTTATGAATATTCCTTTGGAAGGTCACTTAGCTGTAGTTGGTTTTTTTTTTTTTATATTGCTGTCTTTATATCTTTCATTGGCTTTGTTTCCCACTGTTGTGTTAAAATATTTTTGCTATAATCTCCTGTTTTGTTCTTTATAGTTTAATACTAGTTTTATTCCCTCATTGTCATTTTAGTTTCTGTAGGGAGAGATGATAAACTCCTGTCATAAGTCTATCATTTTAACTGGAAATCCCTCAAGTAACATTTGGGTTGTATACTTCCAGAATCCTCCACCATACCACCATTTTTCTTCCAGACTTTTAAACATTATATCAATTAATCTTCTCCCCACACACACCTCTCATCAACATATTATTTAACAAACTACACCAAAACTCAGTAACTAAAACAGCAGCAAGCATTTACTTAGCCCATACCTGTAAATCATCTAGGGGTTAGCTGATCCAGATTGAACTTGAGTAGTCAGTTTGCTGGTTTTACTAGGGCTCATTCATTCATTGAGGGCAGGCTGAAGTTGAATAACCTAGACTGAGCCTGCTTCACATTTCTGCCACCCTTTTGAATGAGGGGATTAATTTAACCACGTCCTCATCGCACTAGGGAGCAAGGCTAGTCAGGCATGTGCTTTTTAAGAGTCTGATTTCAACACATGTACTAACATCCCATTGCTGAAAACATAACATGTGGGTGAGCCTAGAAGAGGAGATTTCTATCTTTTCTATGGTAAGGAGATGAGAAGACACTGTAAAGTTACATGGCAAAAGGCCCAGACATGGGGAAGGGTTGAGAATTGGGGCCAGTAATATAGTCTATCATATATAGCACTATATGTGTGTGTGTGTGTGTGTGTGTGTGTGTGTGTGTGTGTGTGTGTGTCTGCCTATTATTCCATTTTATGAATGTATAAAAACTCTTTAATCAACTTAATATCATTAAATATACCGATGATTTTCTGGTTTTCAACTACTTAATACTATAATTAGGTTTTTAATGTACAATAGTTTTTAGAACCATATTATTTTCTTACAGTAAAGCTCTAGAAATAGTTATTATGATACTAAGAATATGTCTTTTTGTAGGATTTCTGAAATTTTTGCTAAACTTATACTCCCATAAGAAAATTGTAAGAAGCCGGGCGTGGTGGCGCACGCCTTTAATCCCAGCACTTGGGAGGCTGAGGTAGGAGGAGCGTTGTGAGTTCGAGGCCAGCCTGGGCTACAACGCGAGTGCAAGGTCGGTCTGAGCTACACAGTGCGACCCTGCCTCAAAAAACCAGGGCTGGGAGTTTGGCTCAGTGGCTTAAGCGCCTGCCCTGGCAGGCGCGAGGTTGTGAGTTCAATCCCCAGTACCGCAAAAAAAAAAAAAAAAAAAAAAAAGAAAAGAAAATTGTAAGAGTTTTTATTTCTGTACACTATTGCCAAAATTTGTATCGGGATATGAATCAAAAATCATGCTACTTAGAGTAGTAAGACTTCTTCTCACTTACATTTTCTCGGGTGGCACATGAGTATGCCTTAGATCTTCATAAGATATTGTTTCTCTTGAATTGGTTATGGGTAGTCTTTCTAGAGATGAGTGGTGGTGAACCTATGGCTCACATTATCATGCTTTTCTTTTAAGACAAAAGATATTAATGTAGAGTTGTATTTTCTAAACTAAGCCTCAGTACTCAGGTTTAATTGCAGTGTTGGGACTTCCTGGTAAGTGGGTTTTAGGCTGTTGTTGGGTACTCAAGTCTAGCCATCACCGCTATAGACCCATTAGTTTAACTTATTATCAGGTTACTTAAAAAGACTAGGTTTTTTTGTTTTCATTTTTGGTTTTTTTGGGACAGGCTCTGGCTGTGTAGCATAGGCTGGCCTTGAACTTGCGTATGTGGCCTAGGCTGACCTTGAACTCATGAGGATCCTCCTGCCTCAGCCTCTGGAGTGCTGGGAAAACAGGCATATGCCACCATACCCGGCAAAAAGAGTAGGTGTTACATAAACTAAACTCCCATATCCTTTTTTTTTTTGTTCTGGGAATCAAACTTGGTACCTTGTGCTTGCCAGGCAGGCACTTGTGCTGCTGAGCTATGTCCCCGGCCCATAAATCCCTTTATTCTGAAGGTTGTAGTCATTTTTCCAGAAATGGCTCTGAAATAGTGACAACTCTTTAATGTCTGGGAATATACCTTTACACAGTGCTTGTCTCCAGAGTATCAGACTGTCTTTTATCAAGTGGTCTGGGTCCATTAAAGTAAGGAATGCTACATTTTGGCAGAAGGGACTGAACACTTACCTTTGGAAATGGCATGTTTTGACTTTTCTGTTGTTTTGCTTTGTTTTCGAGATGAGAGTCTTACTGTGTGGCCCAGGCTAGCCTTGAATTCCTGAGTTTAAGGGGTTCTATTGTCTCAGCCTCCTGAGTAGCCGGGACTATAGGTGCTCACTCACTACCACTCTCAGCATTGGAATGTCCTTTTAAAGAGCTAAGTGCACTATGAAAGTCCATGCAATGTAAAAAATGTAAAAGTGCCCCTTTTTTGTGGTACTAGGGCTTAAACCCAGGCCTTCACCCTGACCTACATTCCCAGCCCTTTATATACTTTTAGTTTTGAGACAGGGTCTCACTAGGTTGCTCCAGCTCGCCTCAAACTTGGGATCGTCCTGCTTTAGCCTCCTGGAATGCTATGACTGCAGGTGTGTACCACCACACCCAACAAAAATGCTAGTTTTTAAGAAGATATTTTGTATTGCCCTTTAATTCAATGGAAAGGTTTTGTTTTGGTGAAAAATGTATGAACAAGTTACACAGATCGCTTTCAAAGCCCCTTTGTTTTTGGTTCTACAGAAAAAATATTTTTTTTTAAAGACAGGACCTTGCTATGTAGTCCAGGCTGGCCTCCAACTCATGGTGATCCTCTTGCCTCAGCCTCCTGAGTGCTGGCATTTCAGGCATGTGCCACCATGCCCAGCTAAGTTTAATTTTAGCTCAAAGTCTTTCCTCACCCCACCCCACCTCTACCTCCATTCCTCATGTGCGGGTTTGTCCTGGAGTCTCAGCTCTTCCCTTGTGCTGGACATCTAAGTTGTTTTCCATTGTTGGCTACTATAAATAGAGACCATCACAAACAAAGTTCCTAATCTGTTAAAATACTTCAGGAGTTCTATTTTGGGGTTGGATCTCTGAACTACTCTGAGTATATTAGTAATTCCTACTAATAGTGTAGTATACAGTAAAATTAGCTTAGCTGTAAATTTGGTAAGTCATATCTCTGCATTTGTACTGCATAATTAGATATTTAAAAAAAAAAAAACTAATGATCAGCTGGGCTTGGTGACACATGCCTTTAATCCCAGCACTCAGGAGATTGAGGTAGAAGGAACATTGTGAGTTCAAGGCCGGCTTGGGCTACATAGTGCGACCCTGCCTCAAAACACTAGGACTGGGAGATTGGCTCAGTGGTTTAAGTGCCTGTCTAGCAGGCATGAGGTTGTGAGTTTGATCCCTGGTGCCGGGAAAAAAAAAAAAAAAAAAAAACCTAATGATCAATTAATTCAGTATTTTAAATACGAAACAGTTGGGAAATGTCACATGAGAAAGAAGATAAATGTGTCAAAAATCCCTGAAAAATATTTAGCTCCAAAATTTATAGAAAGCAAATTGAATAAATAAGTGATTTTTTTTTCTTGTGGTGTTAAGGATCAAACTTAGGCACACTAAGCTACTCTACCTAAGCTATGTCCCAGCCTAGAAGTGACTTTAAAATTTTGAGGGCGGGGATTTTGAAATTGGCAAATATTTTAGAAGACAGTTCTCAGCACTGGCAATGATTCTGTCAAATAGGCATTCTCCCATGTGACTGATTGACTCACAAAATTGTACAGCCCTCTTTGGAAGCAGTTTGGCAGTAGCCTTAAAATGTTTGTACCTGGGCGTGGTGGTGCATGCCTTTAATCCCAGCACTCAGGAGGCTGGGGTAGGAGGAGCGTTGTGAGTTCGAGGCCTGCTTAGGCTACAACGTGAGTGCAAGGCCAGCCTGAGCTACACAGTGCGACCCTGTTTCAAAAAACCAGGGCCGGGAGTTTGGCTCAGTGACTTAAGTGCCTGCCTGGCAGGTGTGAGCTTGTGAGTTCAATCCCCAGTGCCACAAAAAAGAAAAAAAGATATTTGTACTTTGATTTATTAATTTTGCTTTTGAGAACCTATCCTAATTCAGAAATGCAGACAAAGTTTCATGGGTCAAAGTCATTAATTGCAAAATTATTTATGATTGTAAAAATTAGAAAATACTTCACAACAGACAAGAGAATGGTAAAATAAAATGCTGTTGTTTTACCCATGTAGTGGATATTTTTAAATAATTGTAAATTATGCAAGAATATAGTTTTTTAAAGCGGAATGCAACATTGTGTATTTTAATTAATCTCAACTATGTTAACACAATGAAAATAGAAAATAGACACTAAAAGTAGTACTTGTCTCTATGAAATAAGTTCTTGGGTGATTTGTATTTCCTTCTATGTCTGTTTTTTTAGGGTTTTTTTTGTGGGAGAGGGGGAAGTACTGGGGATTGAACTCACAACCTTGAGGCAGGCGCTTCTGCCAGTGAGCTATATTCCTGGCCTCTTATGTCTGGTGTTTTTTTTTTTTTTTACACCCAAGTTTCTACAGTGAGTATATAATTAGAAACTAACTTGAAAGATTACAAGTCCCTAGACTTGCATGGAGCAGGTGCCCCACAGAGAAGAATGGACTTGTTTGCTCTGTGGCTTTGACTTCATTTCCTCTGCCAGGGCTTCCTTTGCAGCAGCACGTGGTTGCCTGAGACACACTGAGAGATGCAGGGCAGGCCCAGGCCTACGCCATTATATCTGCTGTCCATATGGTAGTATTGGTGGGAAACACAGGCCTGTACACAGAGTTAATGTTAGTTGAGTTGGAACAGCATGGATTTCACTTTGAAATCTGTTACTTCAGTCAGCGATACTCTCTGTTTTTCAGTGGGCTAATTAAAATACTCCATCTCTGTAAAGTAATCTTCATTAGGCTTTAAAAAGGAAAACAAACATGTTAGGTGTTCCTGCTTGTTCATTGTTGGTGTTTGTCAGCAGTGAAATATTCCCAACTAGAAATTCTTGAATTTTGGCACCTAAGAATCCTTCCAACTTCCCTTATTCTATCAAAAGATATAGTGACATTTCATGCATATGATCCTTGCAATGGAATTTGCTTGCCAAAGAAAAAGATGGACTAGGGCTATCAAAAAGCAATCAAAGTCGGGCATGGTGGCGCACACCTTTAAGCCCCGCACTCGGGAGGCTGAGGCAGGAGGACCATTGTGAGTTTGAGACTAGTCTGGGCTACAAAGTGAGTTCAAGACCAACCTGAACTTCATAGTGAGACCCTCTCTCGAAAAATAGGGCCAGGATTTAACTCAGTGGTATAAGCACCTGCCTGGCAAGCTCGAGGTTGTGAGTTCAATCCCCAGTACCCAAAAAAAAAAAAAAAAAGGCAATCAAGGCTGATAAAGCACTTCAGCTGCTCTGGTGTTAGATCTGATAACTGATCCCATCTCCACTCTTTTCTGGCTGTATCATCTAAGGCAAGTCACTTAACAATTCTGGTTCTTATCTATAGTATGAGAATCAAAACAGCCTGTATCATAATGAATGAATGAGACAATGGCTGGTATAGGGCATGTACTAAGTGCTTAGTATGTGATAGTGCTTACTCATAATAGTGTTCACTTTTAAAGATTCTCCAGGATTAATAGGTTCTCCTTGGGCTGAGGTCAGAGAGAAGGTTAGAATGAGAGGTTCTCTTCCTGGAGCCCAGCCTTGGAGAAACTTGGGGAAAGTCCTGTAATAGAGAATCACAGAGTCTTAGTCAAGGACCCAAGAGAGAAGCTGGCCTATGTGAGATCTACCCAGCTTCAAAGCCCACTTATTCAGGAGCCTTTGATCACAGAGATCTGCCTCCTAGAGGTAATGGAGTAATACATGAGAATTATCAAGTGCTTAGCATGCTTCCTTAGTAGAACCCAGTTGGAAAGTAGTTGCTCTGCTTATTGGATTTTTATGGTTCAGACTTAATCTTGGGTTCCGTGAGTGACACAGTTATGGATTTAAGGATTGTAGGAGTTAGCGTGAGACTGTCTGGATTCAAATCCTAATATTTGTCATTCACTCACTTTGTGATCTTCGGCAAACAACTCTGTCCTTCAGTTTCCTGATCTGTAAGAGGGGGATAATAATAGTTAAAAAGAACTAAATGACTTAAAACATGTGGAGTGCTAGCTGAGCATGGTAGTACATGCATATAATCCTAGCACTCTAGGAGGATAAGGTAGGAGAAGCACAAGTTTGGCCTGTTGGATCCCAGCCTGGGCATCTCAACAACACCCCATTTCAAAGGGCTACGGATGTAGATCAAAGTGAAGGCCCTGGGTTCAATGTCAGTGAATCACTGGCAGTCATATAGTACAGTACTGGTGTGGATGGACCATATGAGAGAGTCTGGCCTGTTAAGAGAGCATACTTGGCAAGGCATATAGTATGGCAGGCACTGTCCCCAGCATTACCTCCTCTTCCTGGACAGTCTTGCTTGTGGCCACAGACCCTGGTGCAATCTACTCTTTTGTTAGACCTTTGGGAACTTGGCCCTTTTGACCACATTCCAGTCTGTTTCACTGCCTGCCTTGGGACTACAGGTCACTGTCTGTGACCCAGTTTCTCATCCTCTGCTCTCTTCTTTGAAGCTCTTATCCTGAACCAGTCACCACGCCCTCTCCTGGTCTGCATTCTTGTTCTGCCCTGCAGCTGTACCACCCACCTGGGCCCAGATCAAGGTGCAGTCTCTGGAGGCAGAACAGTACCTTAGGGCTTGCCCAGACTTGTTTTGGCCCCAATCCTGACATAAACAGAGTAGGAAAACATTCAGAGCTAGTTGCGTAGTAGTGGGTAATGACATTACCTGATACCATAGCCAGTGCACACACCCACTTGACTGATTTATCTTTATACATTATTCCTGTGATCAGGCTGTAGGCCAAGTCTTGTTCATAAAACCTAATTGCCTAAGCATCTGGGCCACACTAGTCGACAATGGTAAATTGAATCATTTTTTGGTAAAACTCTTGGTACAGTTTCTTCTGGCAAGGCCAGCAGGCTAGCTAGTTCTTTCCTACACAGGCACCATTTCAGGCATTATTTCAGATATTTTTTCTGGACATAAAGGTGGTGATTGTGTAACCTCAGTCCTCCATGATTGATCCCTGCCTACTTGCTGAGATTTCAGATTGTAAGTCTTTATTGAAGTATAACATACATACAGAAAAATGTAGTGATCATTAGTGTACAGATAAATGAACTTTTATAAAATGATGAGTCCTAGCAACCAGATGAAGAAGCAGAATTTTACCAGGACTCATTGGAGCCCTTTGTGGGGCTTTCCCACTCACTTTGAACCATGTTGAGCTAGTTACTGTCCCCACCCACTCCTAGCAAGCCAGTCTCGCCTCTTGCTCCTGCATATGCTGTTTCCTTGAATGCGGGGCCTCACCTGCTACTGTTCGAAACTCAGTTGTCTACTTCCCCTGATGGGCTAGGTCTGCTTCCTCTGTATTTCCCCCACCCCCATGAATATGAATATATATATATATATATATATATTTTTTTTAAACGCATCTTTTTTTTTTTTGTACCAGGAATCGAACTCAGGACCTCGCACTTGCCAGGCAGGCACTTATGCCACTGAGCTATATCCCCAACCACCCCCCTATATTTTGTAATTGTTTGCTGGGCGCTCTCTGAAGGCCAAGCTTGAGTCACCATCAATATTCCTGGAACTTAACACACGTGGCATAGTACAAGCTCTAGCACTGTTTGCTTATTGTGCAATTTGTCTAAAATATTTGAAGTCACCTTTTATCTTTCCTGCCTCTGCCCCAGACACATTCATTTCAGCTCTCTGCCTTCCTAACCTGATCTTCTGGCTTTTCTCAAATCATATTAGCTCTTTCTGAGTCTCTTATGCAGTGCCAAGCTCCCCCTCACTTTTACTTGGGCTGTGTGCGTGCCCCATTCACACCTGTCCCAGCAGCCCACACTCAGCCTGCTCACACCAGGTCTCTGACTGTTGCGGCACCAGGTTTCTCCTCCAGACTTTAGGCCTCAGCCAGCTGGTTGTTACCCCCCGGAGAGCAACTCTGTGCCCGGTCCCCTCCCAGAATGAACCCTCAACCACTACTCTATAGGCTGTTTTTCAAGAGGCAGATTTATTGTGTTTTGTCTATGTTACATTACTCTGTGTTGTATACATCATGAATTCTTACCAAAGGACATTTGTTTTTAATATGCTTTTTATTTTTTTTAATTAATTTACTTTTTTGGTACCGGTGATCACATTCACGACCTAGCACTGGCAGGGTATGCACTTATGCCACTGAGCTAAATCCCCAGCCCATTTAATATGCTTTTTAAAAGGATTTTGTATGTATCACTAAATGATACTCATTCAGTCATGCATTCATCCCTTGTGCCATATACTGTGCTAGGTGCTGGTAATTCAAAATTAGGAAAGACCCTTGAGAAATTCGTAAAAGAAATAGTGGGGAGAGGGCAACGCTGGCACATTATTAGAAAACAGTATCAGTGTTGAGTGACCTGAGGCTCGCTGGTACACAGCTTAAAGATGAGCACTAGAAGCAGTGGTGTGATTTGGGGTTCATAATGATAATTCTGTGCCTAGGTTTCTTCACCTGTAAAGTGAGTAGAATATACGGTTTTTATTTCAGTAAAGCTGTTACAAGAAAATCAGCAGACAAGCAGAGCTTTCCTAAGGTGGCTGTGATGTTTCCTGAGTGTCTGCAAATTTGGCACATTCTTGATGGAAAAGGTACAGTTTAGTGCCTGGCGCCAGGCAGTGAATGGTGAATGTAGCAGTAATGAGTGTTATTACCACCTCTGCTTGGGCTCATAGGAGAATGGGTTTCTGCTAAGAGGGCAGGGAAAGGGATATGGTGTTTGAGGATGATCCAGGACAGCTGAAGGGCAGACTGTGTGTGTGTGCAAGTGGTCAGAGGTGCAACTGGAGAAAGAAAATCCAGGTGGTGAGAGTTTTGCTTGCTGTTGGAATTTAGTTTTAGTAGATGAAATGGAACCTTCAGAAGCCTTTAAAGACAGGCTTGTTACAATCTAAACTGTTTTAGAAAGATCATTCTGAGACTGGGTATGGTGGTGCATGCCTATAATTCCAACACTCAGGAGGCTGAGGCAGGAGGATTTCTAGCCTGAACTGCATAGTGAAACCCTGTCTCAAAAAATACAACAACAACAACAACAACAAAAAGGATCTTTCTGGTGCTTCTATGGAGGATGTACTGGTTGAGAGGCGACCAGGGAGACTGTTAGGGAAGAGAAGAGACTACTGAAGACTCTGGTGACAGATGATGAGAGCAAGAACTGAAGTGATAAATGCTCCAGAGGTGGATCAGCAGGGCTGGGGACTGGTGCAAGGAAGGAATGTGGATAGTGGGGTGTGGTGGTGCGCACCTGTAATCCCAGCACTTGGGAGGCTGAGGCAGGAGGATTGCCAGGAGTTTGAGGCCAGCCTGGCCTACATAGGGAGTTCAAGGCCAGCCTTAAAAAAAAAAAAAAAAACCAGCCTAGACTACATAGTGAGATTCTATCTCAAGTCTCAAGTGAGGGAGAGGGGAATGGTATGTGTGAAGAATAGGAGTATTCAGCTGGACATTGATCTTACTTACTAACAAAGATAATAGTAAAGAAGAACAAATTTTTACTTTCTAAAGATTTCATCTAAGGAAGGAAGACCGTTTTTTTTCTGATCTTTGGAGCAAGTTTTCCAGAACTCAAAAGTCCACTGTACTATGATTTTTTTTCTGTCTTGAGGCTTATATAAAGTTAGCTGTTTCAGACCAGTAATTATTGATCTCAGGCAATTAGGGCAGAAGGTGGCTGTGTTTGTTTCACACTTTGATGTCTCCTGGGGCAGAGAGAAAGTCATGTGTTTGTTTTCACCTCATTTGTAAGAATGGTTGGAGTTGGAACATTAGCGTCCCTCCTGGTAACAGATACATGGGCCTTTCTGCTCTCCCACCCCCAAGTCTGTAAAAGCCGTGTTACATAAAAAGTTCTTTCCAGTTTTTCCCCTCTTCTCTTAGCTAGTTTCCCCAGAAATGTCATTCAGACTTTTAGCACAGACAAGGAATCCTGCGCTCATCCTCAGTTTTGGGCTGCAAGAGAATACCTTTCCCACTAATGCCAGGGCGCACTGGCTCTAGTTTTAGAGTCTGTTGGCTTAGCTGGGCTGATCCTGCTCAGTCATTTTTACAGGTGCACTGTGTCCAGAACTTCTTGCCTGGCTGTCATCAGTGTGGAGCAAGCTTATCCATAGAATTCTGTCCATTGTCTTTTGTATTCAACTTCCTTCTTTCTCTGACTTTTTCTACTTTCTGTCTACCAAGGTTATTCCAACTGGCCAGATTTCTTGGCTTGAAGGACAGAGTACTCGAAATTCTTTTCCCTTCACTTCCTCTTCCAAGATGGGTCTTAAGTGGTTCGAGTACATAGACCTCTTTGGTGGACAAAAGAGCCTATGGGTCATCTCCTTCTGTTTGTCCTTTGAGTGGGATTGGGAGAAGAATAAAATTCCTTGGAATGAATGAATGCATTGACTACTTTCTCTTTTTTATGAAACACTTTGAGAAGATG
>RJWM01014479.1:13728-42675 GCA_004363535.1 Dasyprocta punctata
CTCTGTTATCTTAAATTATCTGAAAGGGGATAGCTTTTTTTTTTCCCTAAAAAATAAGTCAGTTATTTTCCTATGATAAAATAAAGCATTTTCATTTTAGAGCACTTTAAAGAATATAGAGAAGCAAAACTGAAAAATCAGGTGGTGCATACCTACAACCTCATCCTCCCAGAAATCTAAGGCAGGAAGATTGTGAGTTCTAGGACCCCTGACTAATGTAGCATGACCCTGCTTGAGAGGGAGGGAGGGAGGGAGGGAGGGAGGGAGAGAGAGAGAGAGAGAGAGAGAGAGAGAGAGAGAAAGAGAAAGAAAGAATATCATCCCTAATCCCACCACCAGCTTCTTAGCCTGTTTTTGTAAACGTTTGGGCATACTTTTCTTTTTAAAAAAAGATTATAGTTTACATCTGTTTTATAACCTTCTTTAACAAGATATATATAATAGAATATATATATATATTCTATATATTTTATGTATTATATATTATATAGAATATATATATATATGTAATTTTTTTTAAGAGACAGGCTTTAACTATGTAGTTCAGACTGGCCTTGAATTTGTGGTAATCCTCTTGCCTCAGCCTCCTGAGTGCTAGTTATTTTTTTTTTTTTTAAACTGGAATTGAACTCAGGACCTCACGCTTGCCATGTAGGCACTGTGCTGCTGAACTCTGTCCCTGGCCATGGTTACCCATTATGTATTGGGAAGGGGACATTGTTTTATTTATTTGTTTGTTTGTTTTAATTTTTTCCAAACCCATTTTTTTCAAAGAAAAAAATAAAAATTTCTAAATAGAGCAATTGGGACAGCAGTGGTACATACATTGCACATTGGGGAATGGGACATTATTAATAAAAATTAATATACTTGAGTCTGGTAGCATGGTGTGCACTCCTATAGACCTAGCTATTTAAGGTTGAATTGGAAGGATCAGTTGAGCCCCAAAATTTGAGACCAACTTGGGCAACACAGTATGTCCTACACCCTCTTTTCCCTCAAATGTGCTTTAATTTAGAAAAAGAAACACATAGGGCTGGGAATATAGCTCAGTGGTAGAAGGCTTGCCTAGCATGTACAAGGTCTTGGGTTCAATCCTCAGTACTACAAAAAAAAAAAAAAAAGAAACATGTGACCTTAAGATAGCACATAAGGAAGAAGTGTTATAAAGAGTGATGAAGCATTGAAAAATCCAAAGGGCTAGGTTCCACAGTTCTACATATCATAAACAGTAAGTATTGGCTTAATAAATTGAGATAGTAAATAGGACATGGTATTAATGGACTTTATACATCTTTGGACTGAAGTTTTGTAAAATTTTCCTGGGTATGAAAATTTTACAAGAAATAAACTTGAGGAGTCTCAGGTTGCTAAAAACAGATGATTTGACTTCCTTGGTTTCTTTTCACGGGAAATCAAGCTAAGAAGCTCTCTGTGTTGTCTGCATTGTACCTACAAATTAGGAATCACATGGCAGTGATTGAGCAGTTGTGGAACGTTTTGTGTTGATAGGGACTTGTTGTGTCTAATCCTGATTGATGAGGCTGGATTATTCCATGTTTTTATATCTTTTTACAGGCAGCGCTTTCCTCAGTGCTATTTTTCTCGCCTTAGCAACATACCAGTCTCTGTATCCAATCACCTTGTTTGTCCCAGGACTCCTCTATCTCCTCCAGGTAAGCACTTGCTAGTCAGAAGCCAGCACCCAAGTGACATTTAATACAAGGTGTGGTCCATGCTAGGGAAAAGGAAGGAGATGGGTCAGTACCAGCAGCAGGACTGGGTTCCTCGTACCTGCTTGCTTCTACCTGAAAAGATAAAGACACTTGGCTAATTTTAAACAAAGTGGACCTAAAGATCATTAAGTTCTAACTACACCTATCTTTGCAAGTATATGAGTACATTTAAATTTATGTGTTTGATCCTGGCATGGTGGCACACACCTTTAATCCCAGCACTTGGGAGGCTGAGGTAGGAGGAGCGTTGTGAGTTCGAGGCCAGTTTGGGCTACAATGTGAGCACAAGACTGGCCTGAACTACATAGTGCGACCCTGTCTCAAAACACTGGGGCTGGGAGTTTGGCTCAGTGGCTTAAGTATCTGCCCAGCAGGTATGAGGTTGTGAGTTCGATCCCCGGTGCCAAAAAAAAAAAAATTTATGTGTTTGTATTGGGGGTCTACTTACAGTCTTATGCACCTTATCTTTACTAACCTTATGTACATAGATCTTCTGGACTCATTTCTTTATAGTAGCCCTTAGTTTGTAAAGTTATTATAGAGACTGAATGTAATGGGTGCACTTGACGCAATGACCAGAACATAGTGTGTGAGCAATAAATATTGCAGTAATTAAAGTATGCATATTGCTGACATGGAGAACATACTACATGTCAAATAATATGCCAAGCACTCTGAAGGCATCCTCTCATATCAACCCCATAAAAACTTTCTTACTGTCTTTTTTTTTTTGGTACTGGGAATCAAACTCACAACCTCAGGCAGGTGCTGTGCCACTGAGCTATATCCCTGGCCCATAAAAACCCCAGTGCCTAAAAAAATCAAAACAAAATGCAAACACACACACCTCAGGCTGGGGTGTGACTCATCAGTAGAGTCCTACTTAGCATGCACAAGGTCCTAGGTTTGATACCCAGCAGCTTCCCCCTACCCCACCCCCACCCCCACCCCGCAAAAAAGAAGAGAATACACATCTCTTTTATGGCAGGTGACTTCAATCAGGATCCACATGGCCTAAATGCATTCTTAGGAGGCAATTGTTGGCTGCAAGTGTGCTAGTGACAGCACCAGCATCACAGCTTTTCTTCTTAACCACGGACTCTGCTTCTGAGACTGACTGTGTGCCTCTATTTGTTGAAATGGAACATATTCTTGTCATTTTAAGTGACTTCCTAATATATCACTGTGTCAATGTACACAGGGATATTTGGTTAGCTTGGTTTTTCCCTTGTTTGGGGAATTTGAAATATGTCTTCATTGTGACTAGCACTGTACACATAGTATAGAAATGTGTTGCTCCTTAAATTATTTACTTAAGAAGTATTCTTCCAGTTGAATCATTGGGCCCAAGGTTGTGAGACGCTTATAGTTATTATCTAAGACCAGATTGTTCACCAGAAAGCCTGAGCCAGTTTGCAGTGCCACCATCTGTTTCTGCAGGGAAGTGGACCAACCACCTCCCAGTCTGCCAGCTCTGGCTTTTCACGTTTGACTGTTAGTCTGACAGATGTATTACCAGAGGCTTTTGTTTTTTTATTTGTTTGTTTCATTGAAGTATTTGGTGAAGATATTTTGTTATGATTCTTTTTCTATATTCTTGTGGAATCCAAGCATTTCACACTTAGCAGTATGCTGTCTGTATTTTATTTTTACTACATATGCAGTTTATTGTTTAGAAAGTCTGAGCCCTAAAGAGAATGCATGTAATAAGAACTTTTGTGCAACTGGTTATCAAATAATGTAGAGTAAAGGGCTCAGGGGTAGCTCAGTGCTAGAATGCTTGCCTAACATGAATGAGGCTCTGGGTTTGATCTCTAGCACCACAAAAACAAAACAAATGAAACATATTTAAACATGATTTATTTATACACATGAGTTGACCAAAGATTTCACAAGTTTGTTAGGCAAATTTCTAAGCACTGCTTTATATAAAATAACTTTCGTTTAAAACTCAAGGAAAAAATAATCCAGGAAATTTCCTCCTGCCTACAGTGGACAGTACAACTGAATAATGATGTCAAGCAGGTCAGTCACTTTAGTTTCCCCTAGATGTCCAGGACTATTTGCTGAGTGACTGTAGTGTGCTGGGGACCATGCTAGACACTGAAGATCAAGCAGTTGAGGTTGCCACATAGGGAAGACTGCTTTGGTAAGCAGCTGGTGGAATGAATGTGAATAGGAGGCACTGACATTGAGAAAGGTTAGACCATTGTACTTGCTCAGGTTACAGATGTTTACATTTGTTTGGTTGAAGTACTTGTGTCCTGAGCACAGGATCTTTGAACTAAGCTACATCTTTAGCCCTTTTTGGTTTTCATTTTGAGACAGGGCTTTACTAAGTTGCTCAGGCTGGGCTTGACATTGCAACCCTCCTTCCTTAGCTTTCTAGAGTACTGGGATTACAGTTGTGCACCACAGTGCCTGGCTAGATCACAGGGGTTGAATGGGAGCTCAGACCAATGTCAGGGGAAATGGAGAACTGAGGGACTGGTGGATACATGGGAATTCTAGGAGGTAGAATGGGCTGGGTTGGCAGCAGTCAGTATTTTGGGAACAGGAGTTTGAGATAAATTTCAGGACTATATGTAAAAATTAAAATCCCAGACCAAAATGTATTCACGTTTTTATGTAAGTATTTGAAAGGGCCTAAAAAGTAGCAGGGCCTTGTGAGTCATGGTAGAGTATTTGGTAAGTAAACCCAGTTGCATCCAGAAAACCGACTTACAGTTGAAATATGAGCAAGGGGACAAGAAGGAATTATCCTTTAGGCCTGAGTTTCACAGAGATGCATGGGCTCCAAAGAAAGAAGCTAGAACTGCTGAGCTCAGTGTGGGGTAACTCTGTGACAGAGTAGATGTCCAAGGGCGATGAGTTCCCTGTGAATCCATGTTTCTGCATTGGCTGAATCACATTTGTTGGGGAGTCCTAATAATGCTGTAGTATTGGCACCGGTGGCTAAACCTAATGATCTTAAATTTCCTTCCAACCTCCACCTCAAAATGGTTTGATAAATAACCACAGGGTTATGACACGTCTGCTCTTGACATTCTGCTTTTCTCAAATGTTTGTTGAAAGCTCCCTGTTGACGCACACATTCCTCCAGGAAAGCTGGTGTAATGTATGTGTAGAGTATGAAAGAACTCAGGCTTGACTGGGACATCTTGTTAAGATGTGAAGCTGTGGTCTCAGAGGCTAGCGAAATGTCAGAACACTGGAACCAACTCAAAGGACTTTTACTTGCTACATTTGGGATATTCTGAGGATAAGAACAGTAATGATTGCACACAATTGTAGAATATTGGGTAAGTTAAAAACCCACGTGTTCACAGCAAAGCTCAGGGGTAAGGGCAGAAAAATCTCATATCTACCATTAGATATGCCTATTTTTACTAATTATTTCTCCTCTTCTTTTTCTTCCATCCTCGCCTCCTTGTTCCTCTTCCTCTTCTCTCTTCCCCTCCTCATCCTCTTCCCCTCTCCCCCACCTTTCCCTCTCTCCTTTTTGTTTTTTGAGACCATCTTGCTATGTAGTTCAGACTGGACTTGAACTCACTATGAAGCCAGGGTGACCTTGAGCTGGCAGCAGTCCTCCTGCCTCAGCATCCCAAATGCTGGGATTGTAGGCGTGTGCCACCACGTATGACTGAGTTTTATTAATTTCTTATACTGAAAATAATTGAAAGATTTAAGCAGTTACCCTGCCTTTTTTCTTTTCTTTTTCTTTTTTTTTTTTTGTATCAGGACCTTGCACTTGCCAGGCAGGCGCTGTGCCACTGAGCTCCATCCCTAGCCTACCCTCCCTTTTATAAAAGAATCATTTTGATTTCCCACACTTTAAAAGTTTTTTAAATTAACAGAAACCATAAGTCTTCCCCAGTTGATGGAAAAAAAAAAAAAAAAAAAAAAAAAAAAAAACCTCTTCCTGACAGAGGAATGCTGTCTTATAAATGTAGAAAGAATGGTAGAATAGTAAATTACTAGTGAAATTATTAACCCAGCAGAGATCATCAGTGGATGCTAAAATCATTCACTGAATGATTTGCAGTCATATTATGCCATTCTCTAGTTTTTTGTTTTCGTTTTTGTTTTTCTACAATTTTTAACTTTAAGAATTAATTCCATTGGTGACATACTGGTCTTTGTTTTATACATTTTATTATGTTTTTTTCCATTCCCCTTCTCTCCTCTCAGCCCCTCTTCCACTCCTTATTTCCAAAAGTTTGTTTCTGTTATTTCCCTTTTCTCATCATTTTTTTTTTCCTTTTCTCTTCCCTTTCCCCCTGTAGTTTATTGAAAAAATAAAAAATAAGTCTTTAAAAAGGAGTGTTCAGCAAGTAACCCAGCCTACATCACTCGCAGTGGAGCAGCCTGACATGTCGCGCTTCTTAGTGTGGTGCAGGTTGGGTATGTGACATTAACTCTGTACTATTTTTACCCCAAAAGTTAATTTTAATTAAGCCTTTAGATCGAACTTTGGGCTTTTAGGAAAGAAAAGAGCGGAGGAGCAAGTTAAATGATATACCACAAGGAAACAGTGGGACCAACCAGAATGAATGTAGAATGATCTGTAAGACAGGTGGTTTGGTTCTCTTCAAAATATCAATGTCGCGAAAAAGAAAGTGACCAAACTATTTTAAAGAAACAGAAAAGTGAAATGAAAGGATGTTTGGGGATGATTAGAAAAAATTTGAAGATAAATTAGATATTAGATGCAGTTAGAAAATTGTGAGTTTTTTGGATGAGACAATAACATTGTGGTATGAAGGAGAATGTCTTTACTTTTAGGAGTTACATGTAGAAGTGGAGAACGGTCATGAAACATGCAACTTTTAGATAGTTTGACAAAAATAAATTTACTCACATAGATATTAAAGAGTTCATATTTAATCTAGGTGACACTTTTTTTTATAATTTTTTTATTTTAAAAAGCAAAACAAAGCCTGGTGTGGTGGCGCAGGCCTTTAATTCCAGCACTCGGGAGGCTGAGGTAGGAGGAGCGTTGTGAGTTTGAGGCCGGCTTGGGCTGCAACGTGAGCACAAGGCCGGCCTGAGCTACATAGTGTGACCCCGCCTCAAAAAACTAGGGCTGGGAGATTGGCTCAGTGGCTTAAGTGCCTGTCTGGCGGGCACGAGGTTGTGACTTCGATCCCTGGTGTCACAAAAAATAAAAAATAAAAAAATAAAAAACAAAAGAATAGAAATGATACAGAATTTCAAAAAAATAGTAGGAAATCAACACTAATTAATATAGTACATATTGTTATCTTAGAAATAGTTGTTCAGGTTACAAAATTTAGGCATAAAAAATGATCAAACAATGAAAACACAAACTGTTCTTTTGGATGAACTAACAGATTAGTAGTATAGCTATCTATCTTGTATATATATACATGCATACATATATATTCTTCCTTTCCCCCATCGCAGTTTGTCCCTTCCCTTGAACAGTTTCTTCCCAAGTCACTGTATCTGTTGAACACTTTGTTTTATTTTAAAGAGAAGAAAGAAAAAACAGAAAAACCAAGATGCCAACAAACCTCAAAAACAACAACAAAAGCAAAGTAACAGCAACAACAGCAAAAAAACAATAGCTGTATAGGTTTTCAAAATAAGATGTTAGTAATTTAACAACGGTTGTTATACTGCATATTGTTATCTTCAAAATAGTTGCTCAGATTACCAGAAACAGGAATAAAACAAAACAGTAAAATGAAACAAAACATTGGATTTCAAAAACAAGGCAGAAGGAAATCCCCCATAGTTGCCACAGTGTACATCGTCACCCTCCACATAGATGCCCAGACCACCAGCTGCAGGCCTGCAAAGTTAATCAAACAACTTAGGGATCAAGCTACTCCTTTCACCTCAGTTGCTGTCTTACCCTGAGTCCTCAGAATCAGCCAGTTGCTTAGGGGTGGGGTGGGGTGGGGGCAGCATGCTCTTCTGGTTTGCCAGCCTGTGAACCAGCTGGTTCACATGAGGGTGTGTTTTGTCCTCTTACTGAGTAGTCTCCTCCCAATCCCCATGGTGGATGGCTTAGCTTTACTCACATTTAATTATTATATGGTTGATTTTTCTGCATGCTTGAAAAATTTTATAGTAAAAAATAGAACATACTTGGTTTGAACACTTACTAACTCTAGGATCCTGTAGAAGTGACTTCTTTCTCCTTCAGTTTCCTCTTTCACAAAGTGGCGTAGCAGTACTTTCTGCAAATGGCTAATGCATGTCAGCTGTCTAGACAGGAGTCTGTTAAGAGTGCAATAGATAGTAGTCATGGTCATTAGTATTCAGATGTTTATAGAAAGACGTAGTCACCAGTTTGTAAGTGTGCTGGATGATAAAGGGAAAGGAAAATTATTCCTTTTCAGTGGTCAAAAGAACTGTAAAGTTAGTTTGTATTTTTTCCTTAAATACTACAAACCTGCCTCTGTTCTTCTAGTTTGTTCATTCGTTCTTTCCTTCCTTCCTTCTTTCTTGCCTCTCTTTTGAGACAGGATCTCACTGTGTAGTTCAGGCTGGCTTTGAACTCACTATGCAGCCCAGACTGGCCTCTAACTTGCAGCAGTCTTCCTGCCTCAGCCTACTGAGTGCTGGGATTATAGGTGTGCAGTACCACACCTGGCTTTCTGCTGGTAGTTTCTAGAGACAGCAAAAGGTAGATAGTAGATGAGACTAGCTAATGTCTCGTCAATGCCGGAGTTGAAGCTATTTTTCTTTCCCCTCATGAGACATAGAATCAAAAATCAAAGCCAGAGATGTGGCATCTGGCACCCTGATGAGTCACTGAGAGTGGTAGTTTGAGCCCATCTGGTCCCCTCCCCCAAGTCTGCTCTTCCTCTGACCTTGGCTTGGAGCCTTATTTCCAAATTAGAAGCTTACAGTGAGATGATCTGATAGCGTACAGAATAAAACAGAGCCCTGACATGCATAGGATCAGGGGCTGCAGTGAAGGAAAAGCCAAGTGCACAAAGACCAAGAAACTGAGGCTGTGAGGCTGGCAAGAGAGATTGAGAAGTTTTTTTTTTTTTTTTTTTTTTTTTTTTTGTGGCACCAGGGATTGAACTCACAACCTCGCGCCTGCCAGGGCAGGCGTTTAAGGAACTGAGCCAAACTCCCGGCCCTGGTTTTTTGAGGCAGGGTCGCACTATGTAGCTTAGGCCGGCCTTGCGCTCGCGTTGTAGCCCAAGCCAGCCTCAAACTCACAATGCTCCGCCTACCTCAGCCTCCCGAGTGCTGGGATTAAAGGCGTGCGCCACCACGCCCGGCTGAGAGATTGAGAAGTTTGCTAAGAAGCTTGTGGGGCTGTCCAGGAAAGTTTCTAGTTTCCTTCTGCCTTTTGCTTGGTATTTCTAAATCTTGGAATTCCTATGAGTGGTTTCAGACCCTGTTTTCTTTTGAAAGCAGGAACAGACTTGGCTGGGGAAGGGTAACTTGTGACTATTCTTTTGGTTTTCGTTGTAAGACCTTATCTTGTCTTTGAACTGAAAAAGCAAAATAATGGCAGAAAACTTCCCAAATACAGGGTAAGAAATAAACATACAGATAAATGAGGCATATAGGACCCCAAGTAGCCACAACCAAAAGAGAACCTCTCCATGCCACATTATACTGCAAGTACTAAAAGTTTATCACAGAGACAGACTCTTAAAAGCTACTGGAGAAAGGCAAATCACATATAATGGTAAACCCATTAGTATTATAGCAGACTTCTTAACACAAACCTTAAAGGCCTTAGAGTGCAGTGTTTCAAGCCCTAAAAGACAACTTCTAACCTCCACTTATGTATTCTGCAAAACCTTCCTTCAAAATCAGTGGAGAAATATCTCCATGACAAGGAGCACCTCAAGAAATTCATGACCACCAAACTAACATTACAAAAAATTCTCAGGGATATCCTAGGAAGAGATAATGAAGCCAACAATGCCAGATACTCAAAAAGAATGAATGCCTCGCAAGATGAGTAGCTAAGCAAAAGAGGGAAAAAATCAGTAACAGGAGAATAATGTAATGACAGGAATAAGTCAGTACTTGTCAGTAATATTCTCAATGTAATTGCTCTCAATTCCCGGTTAAAGACACAGATTGGCAGAATGAATGAAGAAACAAACCCAGCAATATGCAGTATAGAAGAAACACATTTAATTCAAAAAGAAATTCACAGATTAAAAATCAAGGAATAGAAAGCAATAGTCCATGTTGCAGGAACCTGCAAAAAAGTAGGAGTAGCTATTCTAATTTCAGACAAGTTGAATTTCAAAACTGATCAGAAGAGACAAAGGAAGTTACTACTTATTAGTGAAGGGGACAATTCAACACAAGGAGATAGCGATTATAGACACATGCTCCAAATGCCATTTGCCCAACTTCATAACACAAACACTAATGGATATAAAAAATCAGATAGGCCGGGCGTGGTGGCGCACGCCTTTAATCCCAGCACTCGGGAAGCTGAGGTAGGCGGAGCGTTGTGAGTTTGAGGCCGGCTTGGGCTACAATGCGAGCGCAAGGCCGGCCTGAGCTACATAGTGCGACCCTGCCTCAAAAAATCCAGGGCCGGGAGTTAGGCTCAGTGCCTTAAGCTCCTGCCCTGGCAGGCGCGAGGTTGTGAGTTCAATCCCCGGTGCCGCAAAAAAAAAAAAAAAAAAAAAAAAAATCAGATAAACAGCAATATAATTGTAATGGGGGACCTCAGTACCTCACTGTCACAAATGGACAGATCAGCTACACAAAAAAATCAACAAAGAAGTATCAGAATTGAACCAAACCTTCCAACAAATGGACATAATAGGTATCTACAGTGTGTTCCCCCCAACAAAAAATACACATTCTCAGCAGCACATGGAACTTTCTCCAAAATAGACCATATAATATCCTGTAAAGTATGCTTAGGCTGGGTGTAGTGGTGCATGCTTGTACTCCCAGCACTTGGGAGGATGAGGCAGGAGGCTTGCCATGAGTTCAAGGCTAGGCTGAAGTACACAGTGAGTTCAAGACCAGCCTGCACTAAATAGTGAAAAACATGCTGGGTAAATGCAAAAGTATTAAAATTATCCCATGCATATTGTCAGATCATAGTGCAATGAAACTAGAAATCAATGGTAAAGGAAACCACAGAAACTATGCAAACACAAGGAAATTAAACAATATCCTCTTGAATAGTCTATGGTTCATAGATGAAGTTAAGGAATAAGTTAGACAGTTCTACAAGCAAACAATAATGCCAGTACAACTTACTGGAGTCTATGGAACACAATGAAAGCAGTCCTAAGAGGAAAGTTTATGGTGGTGAATTACCACATCAGAAAACCTGACAAGCTCAAGTAAATAACCTAATGATGCACCTCTTAAGGTGCTAGAAAAAGTCGGGCGTGGTGGCACACGCCTTTAATTCCAGCACTCAGGAGGCTGAGGTAGGCGGAGCATTGTGAGTTCGAGGCCGACTTGGGCTACAGCGTGAACACAAGGCTGGCCTGAGCTACACAGTGCGACCCTGCCTCAAAAAACTAGGGCCGGGAGTTTGGCTCAGTGGCTTAAGCGCCTGTCTGGCAGGCACGAGGTTGAGAGTTCAATCCCTGGTGCCACCAAAAAAAAAAAAAAAAAATAGTAAAAGATGCTAGAAAAACAAGAACAATCCAAAGCTATTATGAGGAAAGAAATTATAAAACTTAGAGCAAAAATTAATAAAATTAAAGACTAAAAAAGTACAAATGATCAATGAATTAAAGAGTTGATTCTTTCAAAGAATTAACAAAATAGACAAACCCTCAGTCAATCTTACAAAATAAGGAAAGAAAACAACCAAATTTGTGCATTTAGAAATGAAAAAAGTAAAATCACAATAGATTCTGCCAAAATTCAGAAGATCATTAGTAATTACTTTGAGAATGTGTACTGTGATAAAATGAAAAATTCAGAAGAAATGACTAGATTGCTAGATACGTATGAACTACCAAAGATGAACCAAGAAAATATAAATATTCTGAGTAATCTAGTATCAGTCAATGAAATTGAAGAATAAATAAATCTACCAACTAAGAAACTCCAGATCCTAATAGATTCACTGCCAAATTCTACAAGAACTTTAGAGATTTAGAGCCAGTACTCCTCAAACACTAATGAAATTGAAAAGGTAGCAGTATTCCCAAAGTCATTCCTGGAAGCAAGCATTGCTGTGATTCTAAAACCAGGAAGAGATCCAGCCAAAAAAGAAAACTATAGGCCAGTCTCTTTAATGAACATAAATGCAAAAAATCCTCACTAAGATATGGGCAAACAGAATGCAACAAATCATCAAAGAGATCATACATCATAACCAGGTAGGATTCATTTCAGGGGTACAGGAACGGTTAAACATATGCAAATTAATCAGTGTAATATACCACATAAATGAAAGCAAAGTCAAAAACTACATAATCATCTCAATAGATATAGAATAAGCCTTTGACAAATCCAACGTCTATTCATGATTTTTAAAAAAGCCCTAAAGAAAATGAACACAAAACGTCTTTATCTCAATTCAGTAAAAGCCATCTATGACAAACCAGTGGCAGATGTCATACTAAATGGAGAGAAGCTAAAGCTTTTCCTCTAAAATCAGGAACAAGGCAAGGATGTCTGCTGTCACCACTCTTGTTCAATATAGTTCTCAAATCATTAGAGCAATTAGACAAAAGAAAGAAGTAAAAGGAATATGGATAGGAAAGGAAAAAGGTAAATTACTATGACATGATCTTCTACATAGAAGACCCCAAAAACTTCACCAAAAGACTCCTGGAATTAATATCCAAATTCAGCAGTGTAGCAGGACACAGGATCAGCACTCAAAAAATAGTAGCATTCCTGTACAGCAATAGTAAATTCACCAACAGAGAAATTAGGGAAACAGTACCTTTCACAATAGCGTTGAGGAAAATGAAATGCTTAGGAATTAATGGAAGTGAAAGGCTTCCTTTTTAGAGACAAAGGAAGATCGAAGAGGACCTCAGAAAATGGGAAGATATTCCCTGTTCCTGGTTGGGCAGAACCAGTATAATTCAAATGGCCGTACTTCCAAAAACTGTTACACAGATTTAACATAATCCCAATCAAAACATCATTCCACACAAAACTAGAGAAAACAATCCTGTGTTGGTTTTTTTCCTCTGGTTGCTGAGACAAAATACCTGATATCCAAAATTAAGGAAGAAAAGGTTTATTTAGTTCACAGTTCATGGAGGTTTCATCAGCTGACTCCAAGACAAAGTGGCATGGCAGAGGAGCAACAATTCATGGTGGTGGAAAACAGCAAAAGTAATGAGCAAGAAGGGAGGAGCACAAGAGGAGAGAAGATTCTTTCTGTCCCTTATATTGTATGTAGGCTGTCCATCCTAGGGTGGGTGTAGCACTCACACCTATAATCCCAGCATTAGACCATGAATCCATCACAAACTGTAGAAGCTTGCCCCCATGGCTGCATGAAGGCCAAACCATAACAGTCTGCCCCTGGCCCCCCCAAAGACTCATGTACATCCTTTATGCAAAGGGCATTTAGTCCATCTGTAAGAGTTGCCAAAATCCTAACAGTTTCAGCATTGCTGAAAAATCCAAGTCTCCTCTGAGATCTAAGGCTACTCTTACCTGTGAGCCCCTGTACAAATGAAAAGTTAAATACTTCCAACATTCAATGGCACAAAATGGACATTTCCGTTCCAAAAGTTACAACCAGGGATACAAAGTATTAGGACAAAAACACATCCAAAATCCGGAAGAACAAACATTAAGACCTGTAGTTCCATGTGGAACATCCAAAGCAATCTGTGGTAAGTTGTGTGCTCCGAAGAGTTTGCTGACTTCACCCCATTGGCACTTCCAGTGGTTGTAGCTTCTCTCTGGGCCCACTCTGCTTCCTTGTTGCAGGTTTCCTCAGACAGTTCACATTCCTGGCTTCTCCAGACTTCTGGGGTCTTCTTTGCACCTTTGGCTTCATACTCACAGCTTCACACACTGCCCTCTCAGGGGCACACTGCCTGGCCTGCCTTCTGAAATCTGGGTGGAAGCCTTTTTAACCTCAGAACTCTTGCATTCTGCATGCACCTAAAACCAGTACAGTGTGGATGATGTCAAGGTCTGCTGCCAGCTGGAGCAGTAGCCAGGCTTTCTTCTCTCATGGTTGTAGGAGTCAAGTATCTGGATCACTGAGCATCTGAACCTAATCCTAAGGAGCAGATTCTCTATACCACTGCCATTCTGGAACCTGTTGCAATGGCTGCCATTTTGGAACCTGGTACGACCACCACCATTCTGGAACATGGTGCTCTGTGACTTTCTTCTCAAAGCAAAATCTTTCACTTTTGCAGTTTTGAGGATGCAAAGGTTGGAGATTTCCTGCTTCTCGTGATGCCCTCAAGCCATGTTTTATATTCTGTTTCTTTCTCAGCAATTGAGATCTCCTCAGCTCTGTCTTTGAAGTCCACAGCTTTACAGGAGCTTTCTTTCTGACCAAACTCACAACATTTTAAATCATCCTGGTGGGCTCTTTGCTTTGATTTGTAACATAGATCTGGCTAAAAGCCACCAACAATAGCCATGCCATCACCTCAACATTTGGCTGCTTTGAAATTTCTTCTGCGAGATTAATAAATCCACCACCCTTAATCTTAGTCTCAGGCAGTCTCTGGACATGAGCAAAATGCAGGTAAACTTTTTGCCAACCCATAACACACATCATCTGGAGTCTAACTGCCAGTGTAGTTCTTCTCAGCAGAACTCTGCCGAGTCTGGTCTTTACCGCCAGGATTTCTGTCAGCCTTCTGGTCTTCTGAGCAGAATCTCCCATACAGAATAGCCTAAGGTGTTCCAGCACTGCTCTTTTTTTTTTATTTTAAGAGGATAAAACCAAGGAAAATAAAACCAATCAAAAATAAACCAGCATAAGTGATACAGGACTTCAAAACCTTACGAAACCAACAATAGTTACCATAATGCCTTTTATTGTCTTCAAAATAGTTGCAGATCCTTTTGGACATAGTAAAAATCAAACAGAACAGAATAGAATAGAAACAATAAAACCAAAACAGTGAATGCAATAAAGGACTTCAAAACAAACCACTAGTAAGTCAAAAATGGCTACCATAATGTCTTGTTATTTTTCAAATAGCTGCTCATGTCATCAGATTTAACGTAAACAAAACAAAAGAGAATAAAACCCAACCCAACAAAACAATGAAGATGATATGGTTTTCTGGCCAGGATTGCTTCTGGTGAGGCCTGCATCTCCACCCCCCACCCCACAGTCCATGAATAGTGCAAACTGATGGAGAGAGGCTTGGGTGTCGCTGTTCCCACTCCTGCAGCAGCTGGCACATGGTGCTGGTTTCCAGGCGGGGATCACCTCCTGGTGAGGCCCCTGGTTCTGTCTCCCCGCAGTCCGCGAATGGTGCAGACTCATGGAGAGAGGCTTGGGTATGGTTGTCCGCAATCTTGCAGCAGCCAGTGCATGATGCTGCTTTCCAGGCAGGGATCACCTCTTGGTGAGGTCCCTGGTTCTCTTCCCTCAGAGTCCATGATTGGCACAGACTCTCCAGCACTACTCTTGCAGTCAACATCTCAGAGCGTTTCCAAAATTTCCCCATGAGCCATTCCTAGAGGCTCTTGAACCACATGTTCAGGAATAGTCACAGCAATGACCCCACTCTTCTGGTACCAAATTCTGTCTTGGTTAATTTTCTTTTGTTGCTGAGACAAAAATACCTGACACCCAAAATTAAGGAAGGAAAGATTATTTAGCTCACAGTTTGTAGAGGTTTCAGTCTGTATCTGATGGCTTCAAGACAAGGTAGCTCATGGCAGAGGAGCAACAGTTCATGGTGGCAGAAAACAGCAAAAGCAACAAGAGCAAAAAAAGAGTGTGAGAAGACTTTCTGTCCCTTATATTGTATGTAGGCTACTGACCCTAGTGTAGCACTCACTCTCATAAGCCCAGCATTGGGCCATGAATCAATCACAGACTCAATAAGCCTGCCTCCAAAAAGCACCTCCATGACTACATGAGGTTTTAGGGGACATCCAGACACAAACCATAACAAATCCTAAAATACATACAGAACCAGAAGAAACCTAAAATAGCAAAAGTAATTCTGGGCAACATGGACAAGGCAGGGGCATCACAAACCCAGGCCTCAAGTTATACTGCAAAGCTACAGTGATAAAAACAGCATGATACTGGCAGCAAAAGCAAAAAGCAACAACAGACTTTTGGATCAGTGGAACAGAATAAAGGATGCAAAAAGAATTCCAGGCACACTCAGCTGCCTTATTTTTGACAAAGGGGTAAAATACTGTTGCTGGTGAAAAGATGGCTTCTTTAGTAAATAGTGTTGAGAAAGCTGGCTATCCAAATGATGTAGATTGAACCTAGACCCCTATCTCTACCATACATGAAACAAAAATCAAAATGGATTAAATACTAGCATGTTCCCAACAGCTTGAACCACTGGTCATGCATGCATAACTGTCCCAATGGGTAGCTTGTACCGCTGTGGTATAAACAGATCTAATCACTTTTATCAGTTTTTTTTTTTTTACTAATAAAATTAATAAAATCACCTGAAGGGGCAGTTTCACACATGTACCACCAGTGGTTCAAGCTTCCTGGCAGCAAGACATACAAATTGCAGCCTGGTTGTGAATGTTAAAACAGAATCTGCTGGAAGATAGGTAAAACCCTTGAAGACATAGGCATAGGCAAAGACATAACCTTGGTTGCACAAGAAATAATATCCAGAATCAACAGATGGGATCACATCAAACTAAAAAGCTTTGCACAACAAAGCAAACCACCAACAGAGTGAAGAGACAACCTACAGAATGGGAAAAAAAATTACCAGATATTCCTCAAAGAACTAATATCTAGAATATATAAAGAACATGAAAAATGTGACCCCCCTGCATTTAAAGACCTACTCAAAAAATGGGCATTTGAAATGAATGGATATTTCATAGATGAAAAAGTACAAATGGCCAATAAATACATGAAAAAGTTTTTTAACACTGCTGGCCATTAGAGAAATTCAAATTAAAATGCATCGCTTACTTTTCTACTGTGAGTTTTACTTTATTTTTTATTTTTATTTTTATTTATTTATTTATTTATTTATTTTTTGTGGCACTGGGGATTGAACTCGCAACCTCACGCCTGCCAAACAGGTGCTCAAGCCACTGAGCCAAACTCCCGGCCCTGGTGTTTTGAGGCAGGGTCGCACTATGTAGCTCAGGCCAGACTTGCACTCGCGTTGTAGCCCAAGCCAGCCTTGAACTCACAATGCTCCTTCTACCTCAGCCTCCCGAGTGCTGGGATTAAAGGCATGTGCCACCACGCCCGGCTGTGAATTTTACTTTAGTGTAGTAGTAGCTGACTGTGTGTCTTAGTAGCTGTGCCTGGGGAATATAGGAAACAATCTTTGTGTTTACCCACTTGGTATTATGAAAGGCAAGGTGTGTGCACATGTGTGAAAGAGTCAAACAAGGATTTACACACGATGCTCCATCTAACAGGTTTTATGTATGTTTATCTGAGAATCATGAAGGTATAATGCACCCACACCACTCCAGGATTTGTTTTTGTTTATTTGGACACGGGGTCTTGCTTTGTAGTTTAGGCTGGGCTTGAACTTACTATGTAACCCAGGCTGGCCCCGAACTTGCTGTAATCCTCCTGTCTCAGCCTCCCAAGTGCTGGGACTACAGGCTTGAGCCATTGCACCAGCCAGGATTTGGGTTTTGTTTTGTTTTGTTCTGTTTTGTTTTTTGGTACCAGGAATCAAACTCAGGACCTTGTGCTTGCCAGGCAGGCACTGTGCCATTTATGTATATCCATGGTCCTAGGATTTGGTTTTAGAAAACTTTTCTTTTGATTTTTCTGGTAGAAGTAGCCCAATTCAGTACAACAGCAAATGAAAAACCAGATTTGCAAGTTTTGGAGGAGGTCAAAAGTGAATCATCAGATTACTCATGCATGGATGATGAAGACAATCCATTATGGTAAAGCATGTTTTTGTAACAGAAGAGTAGTGTGGGTGTATGACGATAATGATGATGATGATGATGACTTTGATGTTGGCCATGTGAACCAAAGTGCCTGTGACAGTGAAATGGAGCAAAAATCAAGTTGATACAGACATGGGATGCAGACCTCCATGATATAAATGACAAAGAAAACAGCTGTGTGAGTACATATTTGACTAGTTGAAATGTTGCAAAATTGGCACACAACCAAAAGGAATGATCCAGTGTTAAAACTAGGTCCAAAAATACAGTAAGGGTCTTATCAGAGATGAAAAGTATTGGACAGAATGCCAGCACTGTCATTCAGTGTTGGAAATTATAACAGGCAAAATGCTAGAAGATGCTGTGAAATACACAGAGGCTGAAATACAACTAAAATGTTCTGTATGCACCAAAAGCCATATTCAGAAGTGTATTTATTATGACACTTCACTAGGTGAACTGAAAGTATTCATAGGTCTGCTGTACTTAGCAGGGATTTCTTGTTGTAATCACAGGAATGTGAAAGACTTATGGAAAAGTGATGGGCCAAAATGTGGCACAAAAGTTTATGGCCTTAAAAAAAATTATGGCCTTAGCTGGGCATGGTGGCTCATGCCTGTAATTCTAGCACTTGTGAGGCTGAAGCAGGAGGATCACTGCAAGTTCGAGACAAGCATGGGCTACAAAGTGAGTTTAAGGTCAGCTCAAACTGCACTGTGAGACCCTGTCTCAAAAAGACAAAAAAAAAAAAAGAAAAATTTATGACCTTGCAGTTGCAAAGACTTAGACTATCAATTTAGAAATTTATCCTGGAACTCAACCATCAGGTCCTTATTCATATAGTAATAAACCGAATGATGTTGTGAACAGATTTGCTGCTCCCATCTCCCAAACTAATTAGAATATGACATTTGACAATTGATTTACCAGTTTCCAATTGATGTTACATTTACTAACAGAGCACAGGTTGAGCAGCGCAGGAACTGTGCACAGAAACAAAGCAGAAATTCCAGATGAAATATTGCAATGTCAAAGCAGAAAATTGTGCAGTTAAATCTTTGGATTTCAGAAAGATTTACGTTGGCCTCATATGATGCATAGAAAAATAAACTGGTACTGCTGATGTCAACATTGCACCATGATGGAAATATGCTTTCTTTCTTTCATCATTGTCATCTTCGTCATCTTCTTTGTCATCCTCTTCTTCTCTCCCCCTCCCCTCCCCTCCCCCCTTCTGTCCTGCCCCCTCCTCCCCTCCCTCCTCTTCTCCTTCTTCTTCCTCTTCCTCCTCCTCCTCTTCCTCTTCATCCTCCTCTTCTTCTTCCTGTTCCTCTTCCTCCTCTTCCGCTTCCTCTTCCACTTCTTCCGCTTCTTCTTCCTCTTCTTCCTCCTCTTCTTCTTCGTCTTCTTCCTCTTCCTCTTCATCATCTTTGTCTTCTTCGTCGTCGTCTTCATCATTATCTTCTTCTTCATCGTCATCTTCGTCTTCTTCATTGTCGTCTTCATCATTATCTTCTTCTTCATCGTCATCTTCGTCTTCTTCGTTGTCGTCTTCTTCTATCAAACTCATGACCTTGCACTTGCTAGCAGGTGCTGTACTGCTGGGCTATATCTCTGGCCCCATGATGGAAATATCAATAGGGAAACCTCAACAAGACAGAAGCCTGAGATGAAAACTTTCTGCAGCAAAACCAAAGACAGAGTAGATATTGTTGACGAGTTATGTAGTAACTGTAACGTCACTCAAAACACAGAGCATTGGCCAATGGTTGTGTTTTACTCAATCCTAAACATGTGTAGCCTAAATAGTTTGATAGTTTGCAAAGAAAATAACAAGTGCAAAATACCATGGGTTTTCTTAGGGGACTGGAACTCATAAGCGATAATTTACAGCAGAGGAAAAACAAAATGTTTCTGGTCAGGGAACTACACAAAAATTTATGCAGCACACCGGTGAACTAACAGGCAAACAGACACAGCATCCCAAAGACCTACAATGACAACAGGAAAACCAAAAAAGATGTCAACTGTGCCCTACAAGAAAGGACAGGAAGGGGCCGGGCATGCTGGTGTACGCCTTTAATCCCAGCACTCAGAAGGCTGAGGTAGAAGGAGCATTGTGAGTTTGAAGCTGACTTGGGCTACAATGCGAGTGCAAGGCTGGCCTGAGCTACACAGTGCGACCCTGTCTCAAAAAATTAGGGCCAGGAGTTTGGCTCAGTGGCTTAAGTGTCTGCAGGCGCTAGGTTGAGTGAGTTCAATCCCTGGTGCCACAAAAAAAAAAAAAAAAAAAAAAAAAAGGACAGGAAAACAAAACATACATGCTATCAGTGTAAGCAACACTCTTGTATGGAATATGTAATTTTCATGTAGAAGATTGCCTAGAATGTGAGCAAAGATTATTTTTGATATAGAGTTCTATTGGTATTTTCATTTTAGTTCACATGCATTTTTATTTCTGATGTTATCTCTTAGGGTTTTTTGTTTGTTTGTTTGTTTGTTTCTTTTGTACCAGGAATCAAACTCAGCACTTCAAGCTTGCCAAGCAGGTGCTGTGCCACTGAGCTATATCCCTGGCCCATCTCTTAGGTGTTGTAAGCAAGTACGTGGCTGATGTGAAAATGTTGATGTTTATTGTAAATGTGCAATACATATTAAGAATTTTTTTTTTTTTTTTTTTGGTACTGGGGGTCGAACTCATGACCTCACACTTACCAGGCAAGCGCTTGAGCCGCTGAGCTAAATTTCTGGCCCTACATATATAGAATTTAGCTGGGTGTGGTGGCGCACACCTTTAATCCCAGCACTCAGGAGGCTGAGATAGGTGGAGCATTGTGAGTTGGAGGCCGATTGGGCTACAACGCAAGCACAAGGCCAGCCTGAGCTACATAGTGCGACCCTGCCTCAAAAAAAAAAAAAAAAAAAAAAAAAAAAAAAAAACTAGGGCTGGGAGTTTGGCTCAGTGGCTTAAGTGCCTGTCTGGCAGGCGTGAGGCTGTGAGTTTGATCCCCAGAGCCGCAAAAAAAAAAGAATTTAATACTTTATTTTACTGATATTTTATGTTCCTGTTAACTGCACATTGCGTAATATAGTAAGAACCTCCTGACAATACAGTAAGACCAGTGAGATGTCAAGTATGTCCTTCAAAAAGGCCAGGAAAGCAAAACACATGTGCTGTTAGTGTAAGCGATACATGTATATGGAACATGTCATGTGTCCAGATTGACCTAGGTGTCATGATTAAAGATTTTTTTTTTTTGTAGAGTGCTATTGGTATTTTCATGGTGGTTCATATAGGAATTTATTTCTGTTCTATTTTAGACTTTGTACACCAAAAAACCAGTCGATGTTGAAAATTTTGATGCTTTCTTATAAACAGTAAATAATAAAAATGCAATACTTTATTTTTATGATATTTCTTTCCTATTAAGCACTGTTTAATAAAACTCAAAATTAAAGTTAATAGTTCATCAATAGAAATATTCCAAAGAATGAACAAGGGTTTGACATACCCATGGTTATTGACCTTTATGACAAAATTGTGTTATGCTCTGTGGGTTATATCATGGGGTACTATTCTTCCATAAAGAAGGATAAACTTAAGTTATTTGTTGGAAAATGGGTACACCTTCAGGCCATAATGTTAAGTGAAGTAAATGATGCAGAATATTAAATGTCTCATGATAACTCTTATATGTGAAGTACAAAGTAAAAGTCAGACAGTAGGAAAAAAGAGAGAAAAAGTTACTATAATCCAGCATGGTTAATATGTCTTTTTTTTTCTAATTGTTTTAAAAATCTAATTTTGTTGGTACATTTTAGATATACATAATGAGCACATTCATCATAGAGAATTTGTACCTGTACATGACATGGCTAATACAACTTAAAGTGTACCTTGATTTAGTAACAAGTGTCTTATGTGTTTTTTGCCTGTTTGGCAAAAAACTGTGTTTAATCTGTGTTTATAATAATTTGATAAGCACAACATAAATGAATCTGATGGTACCCCAAAAAATTTATTTTAAAAAGTAGGTGGAGAGGAAAGGGGAACAAAAGGATTAAGGTGTGTTATGTACATGTACCAATTCACCACACTCAGTGTAATTATTATGTACTATAAACATGTACTAATAAAAATTTTTTTACAAGAAGGCCTGTGATGTATCTCATTGTAAAGATCCTGAGTTCAAGTACTGCCCCCAGATTTATTTTTCTATATTGTTTCATCTTTTTTGCATATTTAATAAAGTAATATAAAGATATATTTTCTTCTCTCTTGAAAGGCTAATGTTGTTGTGAATTTAGTATATGTTTTCCTAATCTGTGCTTCATAAAACTTTTACAGATGTATTCTTTTTTTCAGATATATTCTTATATATCTATAAATAATATTTCATACAATCTCAAAGTATCACATAAATATTCTCATTTTACGCAGATTGTCTTGTGGCTTTCTTTTATGACTGTTTCATGACTAACCACATTTTTTGACATCTAGCTATGTTTGGCATATATCAATGTGGCTTATTCATTTAGCCTGCTAAATATTGTACCTGATGCCACTCTACCATAGCTTATTTACTTGTTCCTCTATTGAAGGTTTCACAGTGCAGTGAATTATCCTTTCATTTGTATCTTGTCTCCAGGACACATACCTAGAATGTTGTTCCTAAGTCTCAGGTCAGAGTTTGTGCACTTAACACTTTTTTAGATGTTTACTATATGTTTCTCATTTAATTAAAGACACAGTAAAATTGTAAACCTATGTATCATGGCATGGTCTTGCAAGAGGGATCTTTAGTTTTAAGCTGATGGGTGCTCTCTGTCTTTGACATTCCTAAATGTCTTGTTCTGCCCTCTCTCCTAGCGGCAGTACATACCTGTGAAAATGAAGAGCAGAGCCTTCTGGATCTTCTCTTGGGAATATGCCATGATGTATATGGGGAGCCTCGTGGTAATCGTTTGCCTCTCCTTCTTCCTTCTCAGCTCCTGGGATTTCATCCCTGCAGTCTATGGCTTCATGTAAGTAAAGACCTCATTAGAAAACCCAAGTAACTTGGTTTTCATAGCTCCTGCTGGAATCGGAGGGAAATGGCCAGAGGCAGCATTTACAGCAGGGCTCCTCAAACTTTTAAGATGCTTCAGAGTCCCTTCAGGGTTTGTTAAACCCAGATTGCTGGTCCAGGCTCAGAGGTCCAGGGTAGAGGCCAATAATTTGCATTTCTCAAGTTTTCAAATGCTGCTGCTGCTGGTGGTCCAGCGAGTGAACACACTTTGGGAACCAGTGCTCTAGGGACACCCTTTGATCTAGTGGGACAAAAGAGCAGTCCCTAGTAACACCCAAAGCAGCTACCAATCTCCAACTAGGAAGTGAGGTTCAATTCCAAGAAGAATGGATATATTCCTTCATTGCAAGGCTGTGGGGTGTGTGGGGGTCCCTGACATTTAATAAATATAAAGGTACTTGGTGTATGTCAGACTTTTAGAGAAAATGTAAGTGACTTTGCAGTAGTGCAGCCTTGCCCAAGTGCCTGTTCATGAATTCCTAGTCATTTCCAGATACTCTGCATGTGTCACACTCCGTAGACTGCTGAGGATTAATTATTGGGTGAGCCTGGTGGGTGACAGACACTTAACTCTGTCTGGGTGGGGAAAGGATCTAGAATAGCAGAACTTCCATTTGGGACTCTAGGCTGCTTCCTTGAGTTAAATCCATCCCATGCATATTAACAGCTTAGTTCTTTTAGCTCTTCATACTCTGATTTGGATGGGAGTTTGTGATGCCTGGTGAAGAAGTCTGTATCTTTTTAAAATAAAAAATATTACATAGGGCTGGGGTTGCAGGTCAGGGCTAGAGCATTTGCCTGGCATACTGGTGGTCCGAGATTCAATTCCCAGCACCAAACACATTAAAAAAAATTTTTTTTAAATAAAAGTATTGCACACATAGCCAGGCTTGGTGGTACATGCCTGTAATCGCAGCACTTGGGAGGCTGAGGCAGGAGAATTGCCAAGAGTTTGAGGCCAACCTGGGCTGCACAGTGAGTTCAGCCTGAACTATATATTAAGACCCTGTCTCAAAAAAGAAAAAAACAGACAAAAATAATATACACATTATATATACTTTTAGAGGAGCCAGAATTGCAGCAAATTTTATTTTATTTTATTTATTTATTTATTTATTTTGTGGCACCAGGGATCAAGCTTAACCTCGCGCCTGCCAGACAGGCACTTAGGCTACTGAGCCAAACTCCCAGCCCTAGTTTTTTGAGGCAGGGTTGCACTATGTAGTTCAGGCTGGCCTTGAACTCGTGTTGTAGCCCAAGCCGGCCTCAAACTCACAACGCTCCTCCTACTTCAGCCTCCTGAGTGCTGGGATTAAAGGCGTGCACCACCACGCCCGGCTTAATTTTATATTATATAACCAGACAAAAAGTTTTCCAGTTAAACTCTAAAATCTCAATGTGCTCCAGGCCCTGAGAATCCCAGAAGAACCTCCTGGTGAATCCTGAAGCCCCTCAAAGTATCACTGCAGGCTCAGGTGCACAGTCTTCAGGTCCTGCTGTGGGGTGTGGAGCAACAGTGGGGGAGGAGTAGGGTCTCTGAGCTGGTTCCTCGGGGCTGGTCTTTGAAATGCCAAAAATAGATCTTGTTTATTTAAATCCTTTCCTGCTTGGCTACAGTGCTCAGCAGCTCCTGATTATAAATTGACCTGGGCCATGAAATACTGGCTAATCTCTTCAATTCTAGGATGAATCCCTCCCTCATTTCAGATTTTTTTGGCTTAGTCTATATTTATTATAGCTTAGCATTCTCTGTTGTTGTTTTGCTACTCACCTATGTCTAAGAACCTGCAGAACTCTTCTCATCCTGATCTCTGTAGGGAAGAAGTCATCCTTGGCTGCCCAGCAGAGACCTCGTCTTGTCTTTTTCTTTTCTTTTTTTTTTTTTTTTTGGTACAAGGGATCGAACTCACAACCTCACACCTGCCAGGCAGATGCGTATGCCACTGAGCTAAATCCCCGGCCCTATTTTTTGAGATAAGGTCTCACTATGCAGTTCAGGCTGGCCTTGAACTCACTTTGTAGCCCAGGTTGGTCTCGAACTCGCATCGATCCTCCTGCCTCAGCCTCCCGAGTGCTGGGATTACAGGTGTGCGCCACCACGCCCGGCTCTGTGACCTCAACTCTTAAAAGAAAGTAAAAGCAAAGCATACTGCGTGTAACTCAGCTCTTTTTTCTCTCCCTGTGTTTTCTTAATTCCAGACTTTCTGTTCCAGATCTCACTCCAAACATTGGTCTTTTCTGGTACTTCTTTGCAGAGATGTTTGAGCACTTCAGCCTCTTCTTTGTCTGCGTGTTTCAGATCAACGTCTTCTTCTACACCATCCCCTTGGCCATCAAACTAAAGTAAGTTGCTTTATCCCTTGGCCCCCCTGTGTCCTTACAAGTGCTCTTTTAATGGCTGCACTTGCTATCAGATTTATGACATCTTTGGCTGAGGAACCCTGTCCTTGGCTGCCTCAGGTACCAGTGGCCAGAACTAAGAGCTAAGAGTCACACACCAGTTTTCAAGCCCTGGATTTCCCCTGGCCTTACTTTGAGATACTTGAGTACAGATTTCTACCAAGCCAACTCATGATTTTGGCAAGAGCAGAAATTCTATGCTGCTTTGGAAAAAGCGGATCTGATTGGATGTCCTCCGTCAGCAACCTAATGACTGTCTGGGGGGATTCAAGTTGGATTAGTTGGGAGGGTGGCTACCTACAGCTCTGCCTAATAATGTTCTGATCAGTTGTTCTCAAAAGGGATTGTCTGTTCTCTTCTGCAGTATGAAAGGGCTAAAATGTGTTGAGTCTTCTCCATCCTAGGCACCTTTTTAGACTGTCTGAGACATAATCAAACCAGCAACTTGTGGAGACTGGTATAATCTTATTTTCCCATTTTATAGTTGAGCAAATCGATGCTCAGAGAGGTAAAACGATTTTTCCAGAGTCTTACAGCTTGTAAGCCCCAGAACTGGAATTCAGACATGGGTTTTTCTGGCACCAGAATCTCTGCTGGGTCATCCCTTTGTGCTTGGCCAAGCTCCTGAGGGAGAGAACTTAGAGTAGCCCTGGATGTGGTTCATCATCCTGGCTTCAGAGAAGCCAGACCTCTGAAGAAGATCTTCCTGAGGAAGCCTCCAGGTTCTGTGAAGAAAGAGGTCACGTGCATATGTTTAGTGTCACTACGAAAGCTATAGATCTGGCCTCTTCCTCCTCATTTTCCTTTCACACTTAGTCCACTCTTGGAGGAGCACTGAAGGTTGAGCCTTATCCCCCGCTGTCCCTTGACCAGGGCTGTGAGGCAAGTGAGGTACTCACAAGAACAGCATGGTGGTTATGGAAGCCAGCTCCATAGCTTACAGACTAATCAACTCATTTTGCTTCTCTGAACCTCACGTGTCTCATATCTTTCTGTGAAGGATGGAGGACAGAATTGCCTGCCTTGAGGGATAGTTGAGGTTTGTGATGATCACTTGAGATGATGATGCAGTGAAGTTTTTGTCCTGAATTTAGCACAGAGTTCAGGAGGTGGTTGCTATTGCCGTCATTTATTATTAGTTTGTGTTTTTTTTTTTTTTTTTTTTTTGGTGCTGGGAATTGAACTCAGGATCTTGCACTTGCCAGGTAGGCACTGTGCCACTGAGCTATATCCCCAGCTATTATTAGTTTAGAATCATAATTTATTGGTACCGGGAATCGAACTCATGACCTTGTGTTTGCCAGGCAGGCACTTACGCTGCTGAGCTAAATCCCTGGTCCCTAGAATCATAATTTAAACTCTTATTAGTTGGTGTAAGAAGAATTCCAACCCTTACAAGCTAAAGTAACTGTCCGTAACAGAGTTTTCTTTCTGGACATTAAGGACCTGCAGACTTCAGTACCATATTGTCCAGAAGCAAAGCACCAGCCAGGAGGTGCTTCCTGCCCTGGGACCTGTTGTCACAGGGGCCTCTGGCGAGGGAGGCTGCCTGATGGCTCTGACAAGCAGTTACTTAAGCCTGGTAATAAGGAGTTGACTTCACTTGTTTTCTTCGTCCACAGCTCCTGGGGGAAAGGTCCAGAGCTGCTAGAGGCAGGGAGTGGCTAATAATGAGAAACAGCTCTGGTTGGTTTTCTAGTGTTTGTCAGGCCCTGTTCGCCTCTTCTGGGCACCTCTGGGCCCCTGCATTTTTCGGCTCTGCCTCTGGGGCCTAGCTAGCCCGTCACCTGGATAATAAGCTAGCCCATCCCTGAAATGCCCTCAGGAGTATTTTTTGGTTCATGGGGTGGGGTCACGATGGGCCTGGTTCCTGACTGATCTTTTTCTGTCTGTCTCCCCTGCCCCACCCTAGGGAGCACCCCATCTTCTTCATGTTCATCCAGATTGCCATCATCTCCATTTTCAAGTCCTATCCGACAGTGGGCGATGTGGCCCTTTACATGGCCTTCTTCCCTGTGTGGAATCATCTCTACAGATGTGAGTATTGCAGCTCTCCCTGTGGGTGGCAGGTTTGATCAGTCTGGGCCTGGATGAAGCAGCCAGGGTGAAAGGAATTGATAGGCATTTCCTGGGCATCTGCTGTACAGGCAGCACCAGAAGAGAGGCGCAATATCTACCCTCTGGTGCTATGACTAGTGCTGATAATAAACATAAATGCCATTCACTGAGCACTTACTATGTTCTAGGCTTGTAAGAGTGTTACATCCATTAGTTCATTTTATCTTCACACCAGGCTTTGAGGTAAGTATCCCCATTGTGCAGAAGGAAAACTGAGGCCTCTTACCTCAGATCATGTGACTGGGCTGGGTGTGGTAGTGCATGTTTGTAGGCCTAGCATTCAGGAGATGGCCATGAGTGTGAAGCTGGCCTGGACTACATAAGTGAATTCAAGGCCAGCCTGAGCTACATAGTGAGACCTGTCTGAAAAAGAATAGAAAAAAAAAAAATCAATGACCACTACAGAGAATGGCTAGTTTTAGAAAGCAGATCTGTGAACCTCTCCCTAGATCTGTCCAACGGGGCTTTCTATGACAATGAAAATGTCCAATATCTGCATAGTTCAACAGAGCAGTCACTAATGTGACCAAGAAACTGAATTTTTAATTTAAATTCAAATTTAAGAAATCACATGTGGCAAGGCTACCACACTGGGCAGGGCAAGTCCAGCCTTGGGCTCAGAACCATCCCCTGATGTTATACCCAGAGTTCCTAGAGATCAGTGAGTGACATGAGTCTTCCCGTCTCCCGTGAAGACCCCGCTCAGCTCTGCCCATTCTCACCTCAGAAGATGGTGCAGTGGTGTCCCTTAGCCCCTGGTACTTCCCTCAGTTGATCTCTTAGCCCTCTCTGGTTGTTCTTTGCAGTGTCTGGAGTTCCTGTAGGGCAGATGTCATGACCCCTTTGCTTCTTTGTCACCGACACCCAGCATAGAACCTAACATTCAGAAGTATTGGCAAATGTCTATGGCAGGGGCTTTTTAAACCTTGCTAAGAGGGAGACAGTGTCAGTGACCCAGCTGATTCTCTTCTGCTGTGGCTGCACAACAAAGAGTCAGGAATGAACCAGGGGAGTGCAGGCTGTAGAAGAAGTGAGTCTTTGTTGTTTTGGGGCACTGTCTGGGTGTCAACCAGGAAGTGAAACTGACCAACTGCCAGTAGGAAACCTACCTGTTAGTGTAGGTGCCTGCAAAGGTAAACAGCGGAGTGGGTGGGTCAGCCACAGGCGGCTCCCACAGGTGAGGTCTGGTGGAGTGCTGATCAGTCCGGGTTCACTGGGAGGAGGAAGCAGTGTCTTCTGCCTAGGACATCCTCATGGCACAGACAAGAATCACTCAGTTCAGTGGCCTGAGTCAGTTTGGGGCCCCCACAGAGTGGCTACTAACAAATCATGAGGTCACTAAAACATATCAACATGCTCCAGTCTGTGACAGGCGGGTCATTGGGACACCACTCTTCTTTCCATAAAAGTGGGTTGTTTTTCCTTAGCTGTATTTTCCACAGGGCACTGCCTTTCTCTCAGTATCTTTGATTCCACATTGCTGAACCCAGTTTGCAGACAAGCTTACTTGAATCTGCGTCCTCACTTTCCTGTCACCAGCTGTGTGTTTTTAGGCAAATTTTTAAACTTTTCTGGGGATGGGGTGGGTATTGAGGATT
>RJWM01014480.1:0-50391 GCA_004363535.1 Dasyprocta punctata
GCGAGGTTTCTTTCCTCAGACTTCACCGGATTTTCCCGTTTCCCCCACAGTCCCACTCAGCCACTTGCTAACTTCTACTTTCTGTTCTTGTTCGGCTCCTCCTCACTCCCTCCTTCCCTCCACGCGCGCGCACAGTGTTAGCGACCGGGCCTCCCAGTTTCTCGGTGACAGCACTCTGAGAACTGGGCCTTGGCACCAGGCAACGGGCTCGCCCTCCCCTAACTGGGTCGATACCCTTCTGGTTCCACTTTACAGAGCCCTCAGAGGTGCGGGCCGCAGGGAGTCCCAGCCCCGGGGGTGACGCGCCAGGCCGTTTCCAAGACAACCAAGAGCCACCACGGCCCCGGCCCCGCCCCTACGGTTTCGCCGCTCCGCCCCTCCCTAGCGCAGACGCTCGGTCCAGCACCGACGCCGGGTCAAGAGAGAGCCATTCGGGCTTCTCTCACCTCTCAGAGCATGGTGCATGCCGCCAATGCCGCTGTACAACTCGAGGACCCGCAGGGGCTCCATGCTTTCGCCGCCGCCGCCGCCGCCGCCAGAGCCGTGGAGCTAGGCCTGCCGGTCCCTCAGCTTCTCTTCCCCCGCGCCTGCGCCGCCCCTTGCACTTCTGGTTCCGCGGCTTTTCAGTCCCCCGCTCTCCAGGACTTCACAGGGAGGCCCAAGACCTGGGATGGCAGGCAGGGGTCAGAAAAGGGATAAACGACAGAAAACAGGAAGGCTTCCCAAGTAAACTGCAGGCATTCGGTGATCTGATTTATGCTCTGACGTCTTTGTTCCGTGCTTTTGGTGGGCATGAGTGCAAAAGAAACCTAGAGCTCCGTAGTGGGAGTGAAAGCTGTCTTCCGTTCAAAGTGCATTATAGAATCCAGAAAAAGTCATTTTTCAGGCGGGCTGCTTTTCAACGTTTAAGACGTGTGAAATGTTCAAACATTCCTTTAAATGGATTGATGGAAATAAATCCGATCAGCTCTCCCTAGAGAAGGTGGCACAATTACAAGTACTCAGAGTGGAACCCTGGTAGTACAGACGATGCTCGCTGTAATTGTTAGTAAGGCTCATTATATTTTACTTTGGACAGTACTTCTACATAGCATATGCTGTTAACATCATGAAAGACTATTGATGGGCCTCCAAGTGCTAAGGCACCTGGATGGTCCAGTGACCAGATTGTTAGAAGCACAATTATAAACTAAGATACGTTAGCCACATGGAAAAGAGGAAATATTCTCATTGTGAAGAATGTCCTTCGGTTTGGTCTCGGTGCTGCCACCGGTTAACCTCTGCTAAGAGGAATTTGGAAGTATGACTTGTAACAAAAATAACTGATTTTTTTTTAGATTGGCAAGTTTGCTAATGTAATACTGTTAATAGGTATTAACAAATAGAAGTATAACTATCATAGTCAAATTTCAGAATTGATTCATTCATTTTGATGTGATCTGTGAGATTAATTTTTTGAACTGCAAATGTATGTTGTCCTCTAAGTGTTCTGTTTTTATTGGTTACTTGAGGGTTATATTAGAAAAATACAGAGACCCGAGCTGTAGCCTTGGCAGTGCCAGTAACTGGGTGTGTGACTTTGAGATAAGCTGGGTTTCCTCAAACGTAAACCAAAGGGAAGGAAGAGGTAGAGATGATTGCTGAGCCTTAGCAATTCCAAACTTCCATGGCTGAATCAGTATTTGAAAAAAAAAATGGGTTCCAATTTGGCCCAATGTTAATTTCCTTGTTAAATTACAATATCGAGAAAGACCTTTTTAAAAAGAAAAACTCTGCTTCCAAGCAAGTGTACTGCTAAACCAACTCAGCATACAGAAACCACATACACACTATCATGTATCTATATAATGAAGCATACTTATTAGTACCATAAATAAATAGCAATATAAAAAATGCAAATTGAGTTACATAGTCCTAGTGATTTATATTAAACAAATCTAGACTCACTTCAGCATTAACACTATAAATCAAAATAAATGCGACCAAATATCTTTTCCTATAAGGGAGAGAAATAAATACATACATATGTGGCATAGTTAATGAAAAATGTATACCAATGAAAAAGGAGAGACCTTAACCCCAAATCACAGACACGCTAATTATAAGATGTTCACTCTGATACTTGAGGGTCTTCACAAGTAGCTTGAAATTTACTTTTCTTCCTTATTTCATTCTCTCCCATTTTTTAACTCTGATATAAACTAAACTGCTCAGCCTTTACAAAATATAACCTCTATACTTCTACTTCTCTGCTTATTTTTCCTTCCTTTCCTGCTGTTTACATTCACAGAAATCTCCTAGCCTTCTTCAAGACTTGAACTTTAAATGGAATGTTCCTTCTAGATGTTCAGACTACTGTGGTTCAATTCACTTTTCTCAGCAGTCCCTCATCTGCTGAAACACATCCTCACTATCCCTGATACTCAATCCTTTGTGCTTCCTTAGCCCAGTGTTCACCTCCTACAAGAGCCACATCTCTTTATAAATCCTTTCCTCTCTGGAGTTTATTACATGTGATAATCATTTCAAGAATGAAAACTTTTTCCATCATCATAATTTACAACCATCTCCATAGAAACAAATCAATGTCAGAATCCCTTGGATTATATAGAAACTCTCTCCAGATCACTGCTACAAACTGTGTGATTTGAGGGGAGAATACAGAGGGCTGGGAACTGATGGCACAGCAGGGAGAAGTTGAGGATAGAGGCAGGGTGAGTAGATAGAGAAAGAAATACATTTTTTTCTTAAAATGAATGTTTGTAAGGGGAAAAATCTCTAAACCCTCTGCTTCTCATAAAATTATTCTCAATGACATATCCAAAGTGCTCATATTCTAATTAGAGAAACAACACATTTTTTTGGAAATATAAACAAATGTCAATACTTGGACTTTAGTGTATTCTATGTATTTTCTCTGCCAACAGAAAATGTATTTGAGAAAACCCAAATTGTTATTGAACATCTAGAAAATAAAGGCAGATTTAAAGCATATAAGAAATAAGAGACACCATACTACCAAGAGATGCACTGAAATTATAATAGCACACTCCATTATTGAAGGGTTCATTGTGTAACTTGGAATCCAACACCATTTCCTTCTTCCTCTCCTGTCTGTCATTAATATCTAACAAAATTAAACAAAGTCTGCCAAATGCTTAAAATAATTTTGGCAATCATCTTTCTGTTTCCGTGATCTAGTCCAGTCTTCACTCCCCAGTGAAATGAGATTTGGATTCCTATATGGTTCAGCTACAGGGAGAGACTCAACCACTGAAACTATGCCAAATTCAGTGATGAGCAGCTTACTCTCTGGTTCTACACAGAAAAAAGAATGAGCCTTAGGAATTGCCCTGAAAATGAAAAGGTCATTATATGAAATAAATCAACAATAAATGTGCTCAGGAGAGGAAATTATAATCAGAAGAACCTTGAATTGGAAAGGTTCCTGGAGCTCATCTACCACATGAGTGTGTACAAGATTGAGACTGCTCTCTACCAGGTTTGTGCCCCCGGCATTAACCCTGGGCTGGTGGGTTGCAAAATGAAGGGTGCAGTGTCCTTCACAGTTTGAGCCATCTGATGATGCAGTTTGAATTATTAGAAAATCCTTCATTATCATCAAACTCCAGTTCCTTTAGATTTGACCTCTGCATCAACATTCAAAACCTCTTTCCCTCTTATTTAAGGGATTATGTTGTGGTTAAGAGCATATGCTCAAAAATCAGAGTATAGAGAGGAATCAGATGCCTGACCTTCCTACCAGTGTACCTAGAAGAGAGTCACTTAACCTCCTTAAGTAACATCTAAACTGTATAAATAAGAGGACATATGGTTAACATGGAGGGCAAATGAGGATTAAAAGCACCTAGTCTAATGCCTAGCAAATAAAAATAAATGTATGCTTATTAAATAGTATATCTATATACAGTAACTCCCTTGCATCCACTGTTTAATACTCTGCAGTTTTAGTTACCTGCAATCAACTGGAGTTAGGAAATACCAATTCTAAGAACAATTCATAAATTTTAAAGTATGCACCATTCTGAGTAAGATCATGAAATCTTGTACAAGTCTCACTCCTTGAAATGAGTCAGTCCTTTGTCTGGCGTATCCACGTGATGCATGCTACCTACTCATGACATTTAGATTGTCAGATCGATTGTCAAGGTATGGTGATGCTTGTAACTCTTATTTTATTTAACAGCAGCCCCAAAGCACAAAAGCAGTGATGCTGGCAATTTTATTTCAGTATATTTTTATAATTATTCTCTTACTATTGTTAATCTCTTACTGTGTGTAATTTGTAAATTAAACTTTATCATAGGTACCAATGTATTATGTAGGCACAGAAGAAATATATAGTAGACTCAGAGTTCAGTGCTATCTATGCTCTCAGACATCTCCTGGGGGTCTTGGCATATATCCCCCTAAAATAAGGGATGACTACTGCAATGCCAAAAGCCAACTGCTACATTTTCAGTTTCTTCAACTGTGTCATTGGGCCCAAGTCAGACCCTTAATGTTAATCTACTCCAGTTTGGTAATACCTGTTTTAGAAGCCATAAATGAACACCACACCCTGAACACAGTAAGACCAGAAACCATGAGATGCTCCAGACAGCCACAGACATCGCACAGCTCTAGGAGACTTGAACCTTCTTGGAAGTGCTCAGGAGTATCTTGGCCTAGACCAGGGTGAGTAAAGTGTGGAAGTCCAGAAGCCACCAACATGGGTGACGGAGCATAGAAACACAGGAAGGGCAAAGACAAAGAGCAGCACTCATAGTAAGAGAGAGATACTCTCTAACTCTTAATTCACAGATACACCTATACATCTGTGAAAAGTGGGTCTGCAGATTTGGTACTCACCAGGAAAAACTGCCAAAGTAACTTTATTCAGAATTCACGAGTTGAAGCGACCTGGGTGTAAATGACAGGAAACCCAACAGCCTCCAGTCATTTATCGACTATTGTGCCAGCCGCTGAAGAAATTTTCAATTAAATTTTTTAAAAAGTAAAAATCTGTCATCTACTTCAGACTGTACAATTTCCAATAATAAAAATTTGAGGGGCCGGGGATTTAGCTCAGCATTATAAGCACCTGCCTGGCAAGTGCAAGGTTGTGAATGTGATCTCTGGTACAAAAAAAAAATTGAACATCTTTTATTTCCTAAGCATTGGACTATTTTGCTAATTTCACTGGTTCTCTAAAACTATACTGTACCCTAGGATGGCCACTGGTCACATCTAATGATTTCAGTTGAAATATACTTGGTTAACATAAAAAGTAGTTTACCAGTCCCAGCAGGCACATAATAAGTGCTCAATAGCTACATGTGGCTGATGGTTACCCTATTGGCCAGTACAGGTATACAATATTTCCATCATCCCAGAAAGTTCTATTGAGCAGAGCTGCCCTAGAATGTCTCCAAGGTACAAACTTCATAGGGAGCCCATTCATCGATCAAGTCTCAAGATGTGAACCAGCTGCCCACTGAACACTGATTTAAAATAAGTGTCCCAAAAGTATGGAGAGAAAAGGAATGCGAATAAAAGCAAATCTTGTAGCCTTGCATCCTTTCTCTTTCTCTAGTGTTGTTACCTTACTGATAGATTGTCACACACACACACACAAAAAAAGAAACAGGAAACTGCAAATGTGCTCTCTTAGTGACATGATAAACTTTCCAGAGAAAAAGAACAGATGGAAAATGAACATCCTGGTGTCTTTCTGTTGCACAGTATATACTAGCGACTTCCTACTGTGAAGAACGTTATTTCACAAGAGAAAGGATGAATTTTTTTAAAAGGTAAAATCAAGAGGTAATGTGAAGACAATTTCTGCTGAAAACAGAAATTGGGATTTGCCTGATGGTTTGCCATTTTTAAGTAATTAGTCATAGCTTTTCACATTGATTTTCCTCTAAGATGCTACTTCGGAAGTTTCTATGTGAAACATGTTTTGCAGCACAATTTAAAGCTTATGTTAAGTTAAAAACAGTGAAATTTTGTCTTTAAAACTACTTTCACAAGCTTCTAGCAAGTTAAAGTTAGAAGGAAATTTAAAGACTATTTGGTCCAGTGTTTACAGACGAGTTTCAGAAATAGAACCTTTTTGTTCAAACAAAATCTCATGTAGAATGAGGGCACAGAGCAATGGAGAAGTAGAACAAATGTATGGCTGTGAACACATACACACTGTAACTGAAGCCTGGATATGAGTGGGCCCAGAAGAATAGCAGATCACACCCTCTACCCCATCCACTCCCATAACAAAATGACTGAAATGACCTTGTAAAACCTGAGTCGTAAACCATTGATTTCATCCTACCTGATTTGCAGAGATAATGGAGATCTAAAAAGTTTGCACATCTTGCCTGGTCCCACAGCTGGATGGAGAATATAGAAGCCCAGCTCAAATTCCTCCAGAGTTTTTTATGTGCATAAGGGCTGGCTGCACCATAATGTAGTACAGAAGATCAAAGAAAAAAAGAAGCTAACTCGCCCAAGGCCTGATGAAACCCTGCACACAGAATCAAAACCAGCAACTAAAGTAAACCTAGGAACAAGAATGTGTTCCTTCCTGAAAACAGTCTGACCTGAAGACCAAGGGTAACTTTTGAGATCTTCAAAGCAAACCTGAGCCTATGACAATTTATCAGCTTTGATGACTAATAATTTTTAGAAAGACTATGAAGACAATTACATGACAATGTATGTTGTAAAGATCTGACAAGAAAAACTAACATGACTTCATGAAATTGGGCTAATTACTAATATTTATAATAGATTGTTTTGCCTAGTTACTCCTAAAAAGATAGCTTGATATGGTGCAAAGAACATGGTCCTTACAATCAGATCAATTAACAGAAATCATACCACATATACTCAATCATACTCACATATACATATTCTTATCCTATGAAAGTAATATGTGCTAACAGGGCAGTTGTCTACATTCAAGTATGAGATATAGATAAAGGGATATTGATATGGATATGTGTATACATACAAATAGATAAAAAACAGATGATAGGTAATGATAGATAGATAGATAGATAGATAGATAGATATACTGAACAACTTTGTCATAAAATAAGGCAGAATCCATTTTTCCCTAGTAGACAGAATTACAGTATGTCTCCAAAAAGAGTATATTGCCAAGAGATAACTTGCATGTTCCTAACAAGATGCCTTTCATTATTGCTTCTATTATATCCTTCAGATGGGAAAATACAACCCACGTTGGGAGTAAAGGAAACAGAATTTATGTGAGAGATGTTATTGCTTTGCTTTTTCCCTAGTAAATTTTCTGAGTGTCAGAACTGCTGGAGGTATTCAGAACACACAACTAGACCCAGAGATATCGGGGAAAGGAAACACAGGTTCTATAACATACCTCTTTCCTTATAGTCTTTCTAAAAATTACTAGTCATCAAGACTATAAACTACAACCCAAAGAAAAATGATGTACAAGAATTTTTTATTTTATTCTTGAGCTAGGTAGTAGTTTACATATACAACAGTTATCACTTAGTGTGATCATTAACTGTATCAACTTGAGTAACAAATGTCCAACTAAACTGAGTCAGCTTAGTTGTGGGTGTGACTGAAGGGATTTACTGAAGACAGAAGATGCACCCTGGGTAAGATTGGCACCAGCCATAGGCTTGCTGCCTGAATGGAATAAAAGGGAAACAAGGAAGGCTCGCTTCTGTTTCTTCAGAAGAGCTCCAGTCTTCACCTTCACATTGGATGTCATCTCCTGGCTTCCAGTGCAGACTCTGCAGCCTCCTGATTTGGACTTGGACAGGACATTGCACTGAGCTGCAGGCTTTTACTGGGTCCTTCAGAGTTCCAGTGCATAGACAGCCCTTTTGCACTCTTCCACACCTGATTCGAGGGTGGCCACTGAAATCCTATTTGTATATCTTACATTAAATATGTTTCTCTAGTAAGCACTGACTGATGTACTTAGAATCTTCTCATATGACCCAATGGTGATAAAAATAACCAAAATATGAGAACATTCTAAAGAGCAGCCATTACTCTATTCATTCTACACCAGAAGAAAAAATGTCGTGTATTTATTTTAAACTTTTAAAAGTGATCTTATTAGCCTTCAAAGTCACTTATGTGAGTTGAATACAGTGTATCCCTTACACTTTTTCTTCTTACTTAGAATTCAGAGTATATAAGGTTAAGCTTTTTCCTGTAGATCCACTGATGGGGTTTCATTTCCATCTAAGGTAATTACTGCTAGAAATCCAAAAGGGATTTCTGCTATATTTAGTCACTCAGAAATACAGAGGCACTAAAATAGACTATAATTTCAATAGATAGCAAATATGATTTATTAATAGGATAGGATCAGTCACATGGATCTGTAAGTTTCAAAGAATTTTATAAATTTTTAAAATGTTTTCTGACAACTTTTAGAGCTGGTAGCTTTTGTGTTTTTTTAATAATTCAGTTTTTACAAAACTTCAAGTGACTTATTTAATATTGAATCCTTTAAATCAATATTCTCCAAATTAAACAGATTTGCTTACAAAACATCACCATATTTGTAAAACAAGAAAAACTAGAAGATAACACTCCCTTTGGTTTATTATTTGGAAACCATCAAATAATAAACCAAAGGGAGTTGGCATGTATTTCAAGGAAGAATTTCATACTAGGAGTTTATGAATGAACATGAGAAACCTGCACGGGAAATTATTTTTTAGTTCTTCCATCTCAGGGCTACATTGTAGAGTAGGGTATGAAAAAATTTAACAATGAACATTGTTTATATATTCTTGCAGACTTTATAGTCTTAAAATCTGAAAATAAATATTGCAGGTGCATCAGATTTCTTGTTTCCAATAGAGATGAGACATAGTTACTTGGAAAATAAATATTTAGGTATTATCTGAAGTGAAAGGTGACTAAAAAGCTCACATCAAAAAAGTTCAGAATATTGGAAGCCCAATCCAACTGCAAGAGATAGTCTGACTATTATTTGTCCTTCTTAATGTTAATAAAATATTTATGTTTACTACACATTATTTTTATGGAAAAATGTAAAACAAAATTTCATAACAAATATGGTGATGTTTTGTAAACAAATCTGTTTAATCTGGAGAATATTGATTTAAAGGATTCAGTATTAAATAAGTCACTTGAAGTTTTGTAAAAACTGAATTATTAATTGATAGGAGAATAATAATAGCTAATATATTGCGCATACTATCTTTAAAGTAGTTACTCAGAGTACAAGATATGGTCATAAAGAATTCTCCAATTGATATTAGCACAAATCTTCCTTTTGAATGAACTAAGAAAAACCAATAGTATGACTAACATGGTTTTTTTCCTCACTTTTCCCTTCTTCCTTTCCTCTTTCTTCCATCCTAGTTCCTTTTTCCTTTTTAACAATTTCTTCCCATTTCACAATATCTATTGTGCATTTTAGATCTTATATAGTCTTTAAATTTCTCACACCAGGGAGACAAAATGTTTACACATGCAAGTTTGATTTATTTCACTGGGTATGGTCTCAAATTGTATACATTTACCTATGCAAGTCTCAAGTTTGTCCTTCTCTATGGCTGAGTAGTATTCCATGGTATAAAAACACCACATCTTTTTTATCAGTTCCTCAGTCTGTGGTGACCTGCATTGTTTCCAAGATTTAGCTACTACAAATTGTGCTGCTATAAAGATGGGTGCACATTGCATCATGTGGTGTGATGTTTTTAAATTTTCTGGGAACATACCCAAAAGGGGAATAGCTAAATTGAATGGATCCTCTTATCTTCGCTTTTTGAGGAATCTCCATACTGATTTCCACAGTGGTTGTAAGTATCTGCACTCCCACCAACAGTGGAGAAGGGTTCCTTTTTCCCCAAAGCCCCTCCAGTATTTGGTACTGGTTGATTTTTTTGATGATAGAGATTCTTTATGGAGTGAGATGGAATCTCAATGTTGTTTTAATTTGCATCTCTTGAATGACCAATGATGTTGAACATTTTTTCACGTATTTACTTGCCATTTGTATTTCTTCATCTGAGAAGTGTATATTTCTCTCAGATGCCTGGTTTTGTATTGAATCTTTGAATTTGGGGGGTTCAATTTTTTTCAGTTCTTTATATGTTCCAAATAGAAATCCTTTGTCTGAGGGAAAATTGGCTAAAATTTTTTACCACTCTGTGGGTTGTCATTTCACTCTGTTGGTGATTTCTTTTGATGTTCAAAAGCTTTTCAATAAGATGAGGTTCCAATTATTAATTCTTTGAAGTATTTTCCATGCAGTTTGGGTTTCGTTCATGATCTCTCTGCCTTCACATATGTCTTCAATATTTTTACCTACTTTCTGTTCCAGTAGATTTAGTGTTTCTGTTTTAATACTTAGATCCATTTTGACTTTAGTTTAGTGTACGGTGACAGACATGAGTCTAGTTTTAGTCTTCAGCATGTAGAGAGTGAGTTTTTCCAGCACCATTTATTAAAGAGGCTATCCTTCTTCCAGTGAACATGTTTTTCCTCTTTTTCAAAGATGAGGTGGCTGAATGTGTTTGTAATTGTGTCTGCATCTTCTGTTCTGTTTCTCTGATCCTCAGGTATGTTCTTTTGCTAGTACTATGCTGATTTTATCACAGTAGCTTTGTAGCATAATTTCAAGTCAAAGATTGTGATACCACCTGCCTTGCCTTTGTTGCTTAGAATGGTTTTTGCTATTCTAGGTCTCTTCTGGTTCCAAATGAATTTTAGTAATATTTTCTCTGTGAGGTATGGTAATAGTATTTTGATTGGAATTGTATTAAATCTGTATAACAGTTTAGTGAGTGTGGCCATTTTCACTTTGTTCTTCCTATCCAAGAGCAAGGGATATCTTTCCATTTTCTGATATCCTGTTTGATCTCTTTTTCCAGAGTACTGTGATTTTCAATATATAGATTCTGTACTTCCTTTGTTAAATTGGTTCCTAAGTATTTCAGTTTTTTTTGCATGCTATTGTGGAGATTGTGGTCTTCCTAATTTCTCTCTCAGTTGGTTTGTTGTTTGTGTACAGAATGCTACTGATTTTTGAGTGTTGACTTTGTATCCAGCTATGCTATTGAATTTGTTTATTAAATCTAGAAGTCTTTCGGTGGTGTTTTGGGGATAATGGAGATTATCATGTCATCTGCAAATAATGATAGTTTAACTCCCTCCTTTCCTATCCTTATTCCTTTTATTTCTCCTTCTTGTCTAATTGATCTGGCTAATATTTCCAGAACTATATTGAATAGGAGTGGTAATAGTGGACATCCTTATCTTGTTCTTGATTTTAGAATGAAATCTTTCAGTTTTTGTCCATTTAGTATGATGATGACTGTTGGTTTGCCATAGATGGCTTTTATCAGATTGAGGTAAAGACCATCTATTTGGATTTTCTGTAGGGTTTCTATCATGCATGAGTGTAGGACTTTATCAAAAGCTCTTTCTGCAACTATTGAGATGATTGTGTAATTTTTGTCTTTGGCTCTATTAATATAGATTTGTATATGTTGAACCATTCCTGTATTCCTGGGATGAATCCCACTTGGTCATGATGTATTATCTTCTTGATGATTTGCCACACTCTGTTTGCTAGTATCTAATTTTTGCATGTATGTTCATTAAAGAAATTGCCCTGTAGTTCTCTTTTTTATTTGAGACATTTTCTGGTTTTGGTATCAGGGTAATGCTTGACTCCAGGAATGAGTTAGGGAGTATTGCTTCTCTTTTAATTTCATTAAAGAGTTTGAAGTATATTAGCATTAAATCTCTAAGTTTCTTATAGAATTCAATAGTGTATCTATCAGGACCTGGATTCTTCTTTGTTGATAAATTTTTAATTACATTTTAAATTTCATTAACTGATATTGGGTTATTCAGAATTTGTATAACTTTTTGACTCAGCTTTGACAATTCATACATATCTAGGAATCCAACCATTTCTTCTGTGTTTTTCATCTTAGGATTGAGTAAAGATTTTTGAAGTAGGTATTGATGATCTTCTGAATTTCCACAGGGTCTGTAGTTATTTCATCCTTTTCACACGTCAATGCATGAATTTGAGTCTTTTCTGTCCTTTGTTTGATAAGATTGGCTAAAGTTTTATCAATTTTATTTATTCTTTCAAAGAACCAACTCTTCAATTCATTAATTCTTTATATTGTTTTCTTAGTCTCAGTTGCATTAATTTCTGCTCTTACCTTTAGAATTTTCTCCCTTGTATGGGTTTTGACTTGCTCTCCTTTTTCTAGAACCTTGAGGTGCTTCATTAGGTTGTTTATTTGAACTCATCCTGTTTTCCTGATGTGAGAATTCACCACTATAAATTTCCTGCTTAGGACTGCTTTCATTGTGTCCCACAGGGTCCAGTATGTTGTATCTGCATTTTTGCTTAATTATAGATATTGTTTAATTTCTTCTTTAATTTCATATGTGACCCATTGGTTGTTCAGAAGGGTGTTATTTAATTTCCATGACTACACATAATTTTTAAAAATAGAGAAATATATTAAAGAGAAAATTAAAACTACAAGCATATCCAAGGCTGATATTTTTATTTCTCCCTTTAAGTTTTGCACTAATTATCTTTTACCAAAAAAGGAATTTAGCATATCTGTTTTAAATCCAAACCTTTTCACATTACACTGCATCATTATCAGTTCTGTATTTCTTTAAACATACAAAGAGATACAATTTTTAATGTTATTTTTATTTTTTTCTGAATTTGAGTAATAATGCATGCCAATTTTGAAAGGTAAAAGCTTTCACAGAAGTGTACACAATAAAAAGACATATTATTCTCTAAACTTCAATTCCATCTTATCATTAAAAAGCTTACATTTTTGATAACTTGCTGAATATCTTTCCTGTCTTTTTCTATAGTACATAAGCAATAATAATTAATTTTTTAATTTTCTCAGTACTGAATAGAAAGTTTTAGCTTTGCACTGTACCAAGAGGAGTGTAATGACCATTCTTTAACTTTCATGAATCTCTGATATTTTCTTTATATAGACTCTAAAAGTTGTGTTACTAGAAATTAGGTGATTTATCATTGTTACATAAGTTCTTAAAACCTGTGATCACAACCAATTTCCAAGAATCACCGAAACCCATCATTAGTGCTAGAGGATGCTCACTTATTTCATCCTCGTGAGCAGACACTAGCACATTTTACTCAGAAAGTGATAAGTAATTTTATTTCCCCAATCTTCCATTAATCTCAAGGACATTGTTTGCTTATTAATCATCTGTAAGTTTTTCTTTTGTCAGTTATCTGTTATATATTTCTTTTTATACTGAACTAACGTGTTTCCTAATAATATATCACTATTTTATTTTTGTTCATCATACGGTAATGTATACTTTAAAAACAATTTCCCAGTTCATCATTTTTCATTTAATCAGGCTTATAAATGTTTTATGGCAAATGTTTTCATTTTCTGAAGTCAATTAAATGTATTTTTCCTTTTTGATCTATCCTGTTACTGTTTTAGCTTAAGAAGTCCTTTACTTAGGAAAAAATGAGCTAATTTCACCTCCATGTTCTTCTTATTTTTAGTTTTTATATATAATACAATGTAATTTTTCTTTCCACATTTGATTTGTGATACTTTTTTATTAGCCCATGTTTGCAGTATACAATGTTTTAACTCCTTGCATGATGTTGGTCCATGTATGTTACACATCTTAATTCCATTTTATATCCCCTTTCCTCCTCTCCCTATCCTACCCTCTATCTCTTGATCCCCTTCCCTATCTCCCTAGACAGATAACATACCATATCCTTATTTAGTATGATCTGCATGAGAGTTTGTTATGGCTCATTTCCATACGTCCCCTCAAAGCCTCATGCGCTCATAGATGGGGCTTTTTGGAGGTGACGGGGTAGTGGGTGTGTAATACTAGATCATGGGTGTATGATGCTGGCTTAGTCCTCTGATTGGTTTAGCAAAGTTCTGGGTGTGGATAATGGATGTACTGAAGAGAAAGGTCCATCCTGGGTGTGTGTGTCATCAGCCAATAGGCTTGTGGTCTGGATGTAACAAAAAGGTGTAAAAGAAGGAAGGCTTGCTGCTTCCTGCCTGCTATGCCAGGTTTCTCCTCTGCCATGCCATGTCTCTCTACCATGCCACTTTGCCTTGGAACCAGTTAACTATGAACTGAAACCTCTACCAACTATGAGCTAAAATAAATCTTTCCTCTTTTAACTTGTGGGTATTGGGTATTTTGTCCCAGCAATGAGAAAGTAACAGACTTTTCCTTTCTTTTGCTATGTCTGCTATTTTTTGCTGAAAATTTAACCCAGGTAGTCTGATTCTTTCTTTTAAAAAAGTGAATGAAATCTAGTCTCCCAAAGGATACAAAATATCAGATTTGCTTTCTTTAATATAACATAGGTAAAACTCCCTCATTTCATGAGAAAATTGAAGCATTCTACTGAAGCAGAATTAGCAGACAAGTAAACAGAGCTATTTTTTGTAATCATAAAAACTGCTGATGTGTTTGCTTACTTCAAATTCTTGAGTGATGTCATTATGTCAACAATCATGAACCTTACTTAATCCAGACATAAAATAACAACTATTACAAGAATAATATCTAAAAATGGTAATGTTTGATTTTTTTTAGAAACAGTATTTTCATACTAATCTAATTTTATTTCCACAATAATCCTGTGAATATATATCAGTAAAGCAATGTTTTTGGTGAAGAAACTCAGATTAAAAGCTCTTTAAATCATGATTTGTTTAAAAATCAAACAGCTAATGCATAACTGAGTCAGGACCAAAAAGTGAACAGAAATTAAATAAGTAATTAATTTTGAATCAAATTCTAAACATTTGTTTATCATCAATGTTTACATTAATCATTCTCGATCTTTATACTTTGCATTTCCTGGCAATCAAGATGGTTCACAAATTCTCTTTCACATACATACAGAACCTCTTGCCTCATTCCAGTGAGATAACTCATAGAGAGCAGCAATACATATGGTTTTCAGATGTAGAAACTAAGGTCTCAAGAGACCAACAAGTTGGCCAAGTCACTGGAATATAAGACTCTTATAGAATTTTATAAACCTAGGTTGAATTGATGTCCTAATATGGAAAGGCATGCTTCTTTTCGCTAGAGAGAATATTCTAGAATTTCAAAACCAAACCAGTATATTTCTTAATAACTCACTCATCTGGACTGCCCCTCTGAGAAAGCAGATTCATGCAAGCAAATAGTCCTATAATTTAAACTTCAGGTCTTGAAATTTTTTTTAAAAACTCAAATCATGAAAGCATTACTTTGTATCATTTATTTGCTCCCTCATAAGCAAAGACGTATCAATTTATCTCCTTCCTCAACCACTACACTTTTCACATTCTACATGACTACATACGCTAATGATTCACCAGCACAGTGATTCTCAGAAGGGCTTGGAAGACTTGTTAAAGCATAGATTGCTGAGCCCCGTCCTTTGAGATTCTGAGTCAGTTAATCTGGGGAGAAGACTGATATTTGGAATTTCTAAAAATCTTTACAGGTGGCACTGATACTCCTCATCAGGGCACCATACTTGGGGAACCACTGTTTTCTTGCAAACTCCCCCCAGAAACCAGCCCAGAGGCCAGGGTTCACAAATTCACAGCACACATGGTGCCCAGTGCCTCAGCCTCACATTGAAGGCTTCTATCCAGAGGAAAAATGAACATTTTTCATGACTCATTGCCTTTTTTAAGCTTCTCCAACCATAAAATTAAAAACAGAAAGAGACTAAATTGAATGTACAATAAAAACGGCTGAAGTAACACTCTTTAAATACCAAGATTTATAACATGGTTTCTAGAATCAGGACAAAAGATGTAACAGGAAGTCAGGTGAATCCTTTTGATCACACTGACAGCTGGTACCACAGAGACGCCTCACAAAAACTGGAGCTTGGGTTGCAGGATTGCTGTAGCAATCCTAGAAGCCAGCTCAGGTCCTTGGCTTCTGCCTGTTTTATCTGCCTCTGATCAATTCTTCTATATAGTTCTCCATATATATAATTGACCTATACTTCATTTAACTAACTAACTTTTTACAACTACTCTACTATTTCAGCACAGAAAAACAATTGAAGGCTAGTAAATGTTATTGGCATAGCAAGCAAGTAGACAGAAAATCTGGAAAGAGGATCTGGCAAAGGAATTTCCTTAGGATTTCTTTGTTTTTGGAACTACCATCTCTAGACAACTTTTTAGAGGAGACTGTAATTCCATTTTTCATCTGGGCAAAAATAAGGCATTTTATTTTATTTTAATGATCATAAGTGTGGCTAATATTTTAAATACCATTTTTGCATTCAACACAAAATAAGTGACAGTAAATATTAATGTGAGATATAGTATTTTTGGTTAGAAAATATGCTCCCATTAACATATTCATATATAGCAGGCACCACTGACCTTTTACAGACCACAAGTCAATTACATTTCAATATATGAGCCAGACAACGAATAATACGTTGTTAAGTAGGAAACCTATGTCCTCAAAAGGTAGTTTTTCTGGTTTATTCCAAATGAAATAAAACAGAAGCAAAATGGCAAGATTACTGAATACTCAGATTTTGAAATAAGTCATTTTGTCTAAGGTTGAGTCACCAAAACTACTTCCTTAGTGATAAAAGTTGCCTAAGTAACTGAGATGCCTTACCATGCAAAGCAGTACATGGGCAGTATGTTGGGTTTCAAAGCCACTAGTCATTTCCTTTACTTGCTAACTTCTCTTCTTGGCTACAGTTTGGGGGCATGTGTTTTATGTAGTAACCCAGCAACTAGGTATCATGCTATACTGTATCAAGGAGGCCGGGCGTGGTGGCGCATGCCTTTAATCGCAGCACTCGCAGCACTCGGGAGGCTGAGGTAGGCGGAGCGTTGTGAGTTCGAGGCCGGCTTGGGCTACAACGAGAGCACAAGACAGACCTGAGCTACACAGTGCGACACTGCCTCAAAAAAAACTAGGGCTGGGAGTTTGGCTCAGTGGTTTAAGTGTCTGTTTGGCAGGCGCGAGGTTGTGAGTTCGATCCCTGGTGCCGCAAAAATAAATAAATAAATAAAGTATCAAGGAGAATACACAGCACTAAACTTTACGTGTCTATTGATTTCAGAGTAAAAATCAACACTATTTCACCAAGACCTTATGGATTCAGAAGGACATTACAAAGATATTTACCTAGATCTCAACGTGGCCGCAGCATTACGCAAGATGCAGACACAAAATTATTTAGCAGTGCAGAAAGAAGTTGACAATGGGTTTGCTAAGAATAATGATGGTGTTTTCTTTACTTTTGTGTCCTTGGCACCTAGCAGGCAGCCTGGCACACATAAAGACTCATAATATAAGAACAGAGCTGGCGGCGTGGTGCGCACTTATCCTCATCCCAGCACTCTGGGAGACTGAGGCAGGAGAATTGAAGGTTTGAGCCAAGCCTGGAAAACTTAGTGACTTAGTGAGATCCTTTGGCAAAATGAAAATTTAAAAACTTAGGGTGGGAATGTAGTTTAGTGTGAAGAAGGCCCTGAGTTCAATCTATATTACTGAAAAAAAAAAAAAAGTGGGGGAGGTGATGAAGAGAGGAACGAAGGGAGGGAAGGAGGAAAAATCTGAATTGGGTTGTTTCTTTGCAAATACTCCATTCTATGCAGTAATCATGCTACTACTGTATTAGAATTTCATTAGGATTTTCATGTTTGTATATATGCTGTTTCCTTACATTCACAATGGAAATGTGACATGTTTTGCTGCTGATCCCCATGCATGTGAAGTACTTTAAGTATGCTTTGTTTGAAAATAAGGATGATGTTAATGAATCTTAATTAGAAAAATCATATGCAAAAGCAAAAAAATGAATAGTACACAGAAAAATATTTTAACCTGAATAGTAAGCTCATGCACATTTTTTTTTTAATGTTGTTTGGTTTGGCTTTGAAAAATCTGGGTTGCTGATAATTCTGCGGGCCTCTTTCTTTGCACAAGTCTTCCTCATTCTTGAGTCGCACAACAGCAGTAACCTGAAGGAATAAAACATTAATATATCTCCCTAAAATTCAAACTTACAAGAGTTAATAGGGAGAGTTGTTCTCACTTACAGAGTAATATGTTCCATAAATGTGGTCAGTTTATTTGTTTTCCACTAGCAAATGTAGCTAAGAATTTTTATGCATCTAATTGTATGCAGGAGTCAAATGCCATAAGTATTAAATTCATCCTGGATGGTTGAGTCAGAATTAAGAAATGAGATCACCACAGGAAACCCCTAAAAATGTCCATAAGTGTCTTGGGGATTCTTCAGGGCACCATATTCTCTGAATAAAAAAGAGTCTTGTTGGTGCATCAAAAGAGGAAAAGAGAAAAGTTCAGAGATAGACATCATCAGAAGATTTCCAAATAGATCAGGAGCTTTACCAACAACTGTGAACAATTACATGTCATGAGAGGGACCATTGTGCAGTAATATTTAGAGTTTGCAGCCTGGAGCAGAACTTGTAGCTGGCTGAGTTGGACTAAGTTAATTACCTTCTCTGTGCCTCAGTTTCTTCATCTGTCAACCAGGGCAGTTGTGAGGATTAAATAAGTAAACACATGCAAAGTCTCGGTCATATAGGAGGCCCTCAATATATGTAACCAGTTGTAGTTACATATTACCATGGCTGTCTCGACAGGACTCTGGTTTTAGTAACAATATCACAACATGAAACCAGCACAGAATTAGTAAAAGAATAACTTTGACCCAGACTTGCACACACCTGCATTATATCACACATGCCTATTTATTTTTTCAATACTAGGATTGAACCCAGGGTTCTTCATACTTAACCTTTAAAAAAAACCTCCAGATCTTTTTAGACCCTTTAAAGAACTTCTTTATTTAAAAAAACTTGGCCTCATTAAGTCACCTAGTTACCCAGGTTGGGCTCAAACTTTCTAAACTCCTGCCTCAGCTTCTGAGAGTGCTGGGACTATAGGTGTGCACCATATCCAGCTTAATATTTTAAAGTTGTACAGAGGATGCATGAATAAACTATAATACTGTATTACAACAACTCTTTGTAATTCCTGCAATAGACAACATGCATTTAATCTATATTAAATACTAGTTCCTTAACAATGTTGGTCCTTATTCCACATATTCACACAAGTCATATTTGAGAACATTATTTCCAGCACTTAGCTAATTACTAATACAAAATCTTACTCAGAATTTTAGAAACCATCATCATGGAATTATGAAGAGGGCTGCCAATCCCTTTATCCTGCTATAGTTAATTTCCAGCACTTAGCTAATTACTAATACAAAATCTTACTCAGAATTTTAGAAACCATCATCATGGAATTATGAAGAGGGCTGCCAATCCCTTTATCCTGCTACAGTTAAAGTAGTATGATCTTTATTTATACCTTATAATTTTAAAGAATTTTATTAATCCTTTTGCTCTGCTTAGTTTTATCATTATGACATTTTGTATTTCCTTCCATTTGTCACATGATTTCATTTATGAATACTTATGCATTTATTTTTCCTATACTTCATTTCTTAATTTTCATTTCTAACCTCTACACTCTAACTGAACTTTGTTACTATACCTAGAAGCAAAACCTTGATAGGGTTAACTCCAGGGGCACCAGACATAATCACAAGCAAATATAACACCCAATATTCTGAAGAAGAATATTTAATTATTTGCATGAATGTAATACACCAGAGTTAAAGCAACTACCAATTGTCCATCTATAGAAAAACTTGTCAACTTACCAGTTTTGAGATGAAGCGGATAGAGTTCTTATACTTTTCCTGATTATAGAGGAAAAAGTTTATAACTATACAGATGATGATTCTTTTCCAACTTCTCAGGTTACCATAATGACAAATCACAACTTAGTTTTAAAATTTAGTTCTTTAAAATAAAACTGTGTTATTAAACAAAGTTCTTATTAGATGCCTTGCCTAAATACTTTCAGGAGAAAACAAAGCAAAACAAAAACAAAAACAACTCTTTTACCACTTTGGAACTATGTGACCTCAAGATAGGCAGAGTACATACCCAAGATGCCAATGCATGTGGCCGATTTTCCAGCAATCGCATGACTTTTTGTCTATTCTAAAAGCATGACAAAAACAACATTATAAGCCTCTGGGAAAATACCTGTCAATTTCCTTACAGTAGTGTCAGTCAATAAATGTACTCTGAAGATACTATTTAGGGCTCTTTCAAATGATGTCTAATTTTTGTAAGTGGGATGGTGGAGTTTTGGTTTGTTTTGATTTCTCTTATTCTTCTTCTTTTACATCAACTTTACCAATTCTGAAAGTACAGCTTCACTTCTTTTCAAACATTACCTGGACTTTTTTTTTTTTTTTGCAGTAGGTGTTTCCTCTGTGTGCTAATTGACATCTTTTTTCCTACTGCTATCTGTTTGCACTGTTATAGAATGAAATCAGACTTTTATAATGTTATAAATTATATATAGACCTAAAAAAAATTATTGTCTGTTTTTTCCCCTTAACTGTTCAAAGACATCTCCAGAGGGTCATCTTTACATTTATTTTTCTTCAGCTCTTTTAAGAACTGTTTTAGAGAATACTGAGAAAGCACTTGATTTTATATGGGGTGTGGAGACCAAACTAACATGTTCAAAGAATAATATAAGACACTCAGAATGTAGTACTCCATTATATAAAAAAACCACATCTTTTTATCCGTTCTTTGGTTGATGGGTATTTGGGTTCTTTTCAAGATTTAGCTATTACAAATTGTGCTGCTGTAAACATGGGTGCACACATATCACTGTGGCATGACGTTTTTAATTCTTCTAGGATGATACCTAGAAGGGGAATAGCTGGGTCAAATGGGACCTCTAATCCTAGTTTTTAAAGGAATCTCCATACTTATTTCTACAGTGGCTGCAACAGTCTGCATTCCCACCAATAGTGGAGAAGGGTTCCTTTTCCCCCACAATCCCTTCAGCGTTTGTTACCGGTTGATTTTTTGATGCTAGCAATTCTTTCTGGGCTGGGATGGAATCTCAGTGTTGTTTTAATTTGCATCTCTCAAATGACTAATAATGTTGAACATTTTTTCATTCATTTATTTGCCATTTCTATTTCTTCATCTGAGAAGTATGTATTCATCTCAGATGCTCATTTTTGGACTGGGTCTTTGAATTTGGGGGTTGTAATTTGAAATTCTTTATATATTCTAAATATAAGTCCTTTGTCTGAGGGACAAATGGCTATAGATTTTTCCCACTCTGTGAGTAGTTTTTTCACTCTGTCAGTGATTTCTTTTAATGTGCAAAAGCTTTTTAATATAGTGAGATCCCATTTGTTGATTCTTGCAATATTTCCCTTGCATTCTGGATTGTTTCATGAAATCTCTGCCTATACTTATGTCTTCAAGATTTCTACCTATTGTCTTTTGAAGTAAATTTAGTATTTCTATTTTAATATTTAGATTTTTGATCCATTTTGAATATAGTTTTGTCCATAGTGATAAACATGGGTCTAGTTTTAGTTGTCAACATGTAGAAAGCCAGTTTTACTAGCATCACTTATTAAAGAGACTATCTTTATTCCAATGAACATATTTGGCTTCTTTGTCAAAAGATAAGGTGGCTAGAAGGTCATGAGTTTGATCTTTGGAACCAAAAAAAAAAAAAAAAAAAGGTAGCAGAGTGTGTTTGGGGTTATGTCTAAATCTTCCATTTACTCAGCCATAAAGAAGGATAAACTGGAGACTTTTATAGGCAAATGGATGTAACTCGAGGTCATACTCATACGTGAAATAAATCAAACCCATATGTATAAACATAATATTGTTTCACTAGTGTGAGAAACTGAATGAGTAAACAAGATCCAAAATGTAAAATAGACATTGTGAATTGGGAAGAAACTGTTAAAAAGACAAGCTATGATGGGGGAAAGGAAGAAAGGGAAAAAGAAAAAAATGTATTTATATACAATGCAGTTAAGATAGTTATACAGCTAGTTTCTCTTAATTCATTGAAAAGAGAGGTTTGTACTAATATTGTTTGGATAAGATATCATCCCTATATTTTGTACTCTGAATAACTACTACAAAGACAATAATATGCAATGTATTAATCATTGTAACTGTCCTACTAACCTGTTTTGAAACTCTGTTGAATTGTTATTTTTATCTTTTTTCTCTCTTTAAAATAAAAAATACTATACCAACAAAACCTCTTTTTTAAAAAAGATACTCAGCATGAACTGTTCCTTTAAGCAAACAGGTTAGAAAAGCTGTAGAATGTAAAAATATGTGATCTGGTCATATCTCCCCTTTATGACTAGAGAAAAGAAAATATGCTCAGGTCAAAGACTACAAATTAATCATCTTTCATCTCAAATTACTTTCCTATCTAAATATTTATGTCTAGAATGCACTTATTCTCTGAGTTACCATGTCCAGTATTCTCAGAATACATCTGATTTTCTTGTCCTCCCTGTAACGTCAGTCTCTAAGAATCCTTTCTACTTCAGGTTCCCTTTGCCAGTCCTTTGATCTTACCACAAGCAGCTCAGTCTCCCCCGTGTATCCTCCATGACATGCTAGAGGCCCCTCCCCAAATAAACAGCTACAAGCATGTCTTTCTGTTCATCTAAGACCGCAGTGAATGCTCGCTGCCCACACATTAATTATCAACTCCTCTCCTTGACATTTAGTCTTCCAATGCACGGTCCCATGTTAACTTTCAATCGCCTTTCTCCCTTACAACTACTCCACAATCCGGCAACACTGGGATTTTTGCTATTCCCTAAATGTCCCCAGCATTCTGCCATGTATGCAGTTTTTTGTTTGTTTGGTTGGTTGGTTTGGTTTTTTTTTCTGTTGTTGTTTTTTGTTTGTTTTGCTTTGTTTTCTGATACTGCTTGATCAGTTTAGGACACATTTTTTGCTTCCATGAAAAACTGTAGAGATCATACCCATTCCTCAAATGCAATCTTTTCTAAATACATTTTCTGATCTCCTCCAAGTGAATATGAAAAAAATTTTCATCTAAACCTTTTAGCATTTCACTCAAATCTCCACCATGGCTCTCACAGACCACATTTGGCTAGGTATTCCAATGTGTAATGTGCTGCTTAACCCTTCCTTATAGGCATGAAAAGGTTTTGACTTACCTGAACATGCTAGAAGCAATGCCAGCAGTGCAGAAAATAAACACAGTAATCCCTTTTATTTGAGGTAAATATGTTTCATAATCTCTGAATGGATGGCTATATGTATCTATGATAAAGTTAATTTACAAATTAGGCACAATAACAAACAATGATAAAATGGAATAATTATAATAATATGTTGTTACAAAAATTATATGAAGGTAGTCTCTTTGTGTCTCAAAATATCTACTGTACTATACTGTATTTTGGGATCACAATTGATCATAGATAGCTGAAAACATAGAAAGCAAGACTTCAAATAAGCAGGTCCTATAGTGCACCCAACTGTCGAGTGGAATATGAGGAAAGGCATGAGGGTAGGGAAAATGTGACATATCCATGCAGTGGGCTTGGGGCCCCTGTGAAATTGTTGCCTAGTGGGAAACAGTGAGAAATAAGGATGAGTGTGCATGCTTAGAATGATTTTCGATGACCACACTTTTGTTAGGGGACTCAATCTCCTTGTAGCAGAAGTTCTATTTCTTTTATGGCCTTTTGCATTTTTAAAAAATTGTTCCAGTATTTCAGTACCATGCACACACCCATTCCAACTCTACATAGCAAGAAGGTATAAACCATGCCTGTTTTGCTTACCCTCTCTAGTGTTTAACCAAGACCCTGGCATTGGCTCAGGGTTCAATAAATAAGTTCTGAATAAATTAACAAAACTTGCAAATCATTAACACCCAATCAAGATTAAGTCAAATCTCATCCACATTGACTAGTACAATTTTTGAACATAATAAGCATCAGTAAATATTATCTCTATTCTCCTTTCTTTCATTTACAAACTCCTCATGCCTTAATTCAACAAATATGACTAACCCTTTTCAGCCATTGAGGATAGAATTGTGAACAAAAGTGACAAAAATCCCTGCTCTCTTGGAGCTTACATCCTAGTGAACAGATGAGTAATTATCTTTTGGGTCATCAGGGAATCTTAAGAATGAAGTGTTTAATAAAAAGGTGCTACAGTTCAAAGACAGACGCACTGGAGGGAGCAAGGAAAGGCTGGAGGAAGGAGAGGCCAACTGCAATATTGGAGGAGTGAAGCAAACTAAAGTGAGCGGCACAACAAAACAAGTGGAAATAAACAGCAGAACACATACCCATTGGATCTAAGCAATCCAAGAGTAGGGAAGTAGTGACGATGAAAACTCCCAACCTTGCTGCTTTGCTGTCTTGCTCCAAACAGGGAAGCTGGAAGGACAAACTGCCTTGGATGGTGGGTTTTAGTGCACAAGATATGACAGGTCCAACTATGGGGAATATTTCTGAAGAGACAGAACATAGTGCAGATGAAAATATTTAACTCAAATAAAAGAATGGGTTTAGCACGGAGGTGAAAATGAATCTCCTTTCTTACCTACTATGAATCCCTCTTACATCATTTAAACAACATAAAACATGTTATTACATGGGCCTGCCAAATTCCTTAGAAATCTACTGCTTCACAGATTTGTATCCTATCTTTTAGTGTCTGTAGCACTGTATGCCCCTACATGTTCCTTGTGAATCGAATTGGTTGATAGTAAGCAAGCACTCATCACCAAGGCAAAGACAAAAGTACAAACACAAAATCTGGAGTCAGACAGACCTTGATTCAAGTTTTTGCCCCTTCTTACTTCTCCTACTAGTTACACAATGAGAAAATTGTCATTCCAAGTCTTAGACACTATATGCGTGAAATGCATGATCAAATCTACCTTGAAGGATGTAGCGAGAGCATTAAATTAAATGCATGCACAATGTTTGTCATCCAGTAGGCACAAAAACTAAAGCACTTGTGAGACAGGAGATTGGGGCATGGCAAATTGGTTGGGGGAGTGGGGGGACATGATTGGTTAATTACAGATCCACGGACACATGTGTAAAACAGTTCCCCCAAATCCCTGCATATGGAAACCAGAGAGTGCTAACCAGCTTCAGTGCACCTGAAGAGAACTGGAACAAGCTTTGGATAGGATGACCTACACCTGACACCAGACGGGGGCGTGGGAGATACAAAAAAACAATCGCCACTGAGCTCTCCACCACTCTGTTCTCTCTTTCAGAGTAGTCTGTTCTCAGGCTGGAGAGTATACTTTTTTCTTCTTTTACTTGGGCCAGACTTGCTCTGTTTCATTTCCTGCCTTTAATAAACATAAATCCATGCTGCCCTTTGTGCTTATTTTGTCCAGTTCTTTGTTCAAGACAAGAAGAACCTAGAAATCACCTCTGGAAGGAGATGCCAGAATCAAGTAACACTAACATTATTTATTACTATCACTTTTACCATGCCTCTTAGGTTGTGCCACAATTTTAATCTCTCATTCTGTAAGTATAATTTCTAACCGATACATCAAAGTGACACATAGCTACAGAGTACTGTTCATATTTCCACCCCCTCTTTTTATTCAACTTCTCATTTCTAACATTCCACTCTGACAGATCTGCTAGTGGCTGTCCTTTTGACATGGTCCCCTGCCAGCCAGCTTTCCCTAAGCCTCCATGGGCCACTAAGCTCCTGTCCACACGGCTGACTGGTCTGTCAGATCAGGTTGCCCAAATCAATTGACATCACCACAGCTTGCAAATTCCGAAATCTCTGCTAGTACTTCAGATGTGGTAGTGTTTATGCCTGCCCTACTAATCACAGGACAGTGTCCTTATTTATATACAAGTTGCATCACATATAGTCCAGCATTTAAAAATACTTCTGAGATTGGTTTTCACAGCAATCAAAAAATAAATACGAAAACCAACAAAGCTGTGTCTGTGTACTGTTTACTTCCAAAAGGTGTCTAAGCACACAGTTAGCATAGATAGCAGAATGAGTTAGCATACTCGGATGTGTTCATGGAGACAGATTGATTTCCTTCCCTCATGACTATCGCCTCTTGAGTGAGTCGCTGTGCCAGTCACCGAGTGTCTTATCCCAAAATGAACTGAATTATTTCCAAAGTTTCATGCATTCTACATGAGTAAAGTAGTGTTTTTGTAACTTTCAATTCTCTACACTTCCTCCCAAATTACAGCAGTTTTTAATAGGAAAGACATATTGGATGCTGCACATATGTGTATGTACACATGAATACACATACATACACACATGAACTTGTAATATACATGCACCAGCTATGGCAAGAAAGCAGCCAGTCACAACTCTGAGGCTACAGAGTAGGGACAGGTCAGGAAGAAGGGACACCTCTCAGATGACGATGAGGGCCAGCACCCATCCCAGAAGTTACCACAGCCCTGAGGAATTTGCTTTAAGTGCCAATAGAACAGGCTGCCACCCCACACCAGAGCCTTGCCCTCCTTTTCTGCAGTGAGTCAGTCAGCAAGGGTCCCCAATAGCAATCCTGGGATCAGCATTCCATGTGGGAGGAAGGTTCACTCTCCCTTCCCCTACAGGGAAATAACTTTTCTCCTCCTGAGGGTTCCAGGCACACTCACAATGGTGACATTTGCAGAGCAGTGGCTGGAATAAAGAGCTCTCAGTAAGCAGGGTGGTAACGTGAGGCCTAGGCTAGCCCAGGAATGCTCTGGGGAAGGACCCGCAGCCTCCCAGCGAATGCAAGAATAAAGAAAGCCACAGCAGGAGAGCTGTGGCTCTCCCATAGGATCCTGCAGCTTGACCTTGGCAGTGCCCTGTGCCAGAACTAACCGAGATGAGGTAAACAAAATATTGGTTAAAAGTGGCTCATACAAAGAAACTAACACAAATCCTTTATTTGCCTGTAAACTGTTTTCTCTTAAATGCCAGTAATCTGCAGTACTCTACCCCCCCATGTAAAAGAAATAGGGAGGACTTTTTTCATTTATATATATTTTTGTAGAAACAGTTTTACAGTAGTCATGCAGTTAATATCTTTGGCACTCCATAAATCTAAGTACTCAGAAAACTTGCGGTTTTTCAATCCCTTCTTTACACAAAGAGGTGTAAAGAAGCGATTGAGGACCAGTAGATACTTGGCCCTGCTCCTTACTAATACTGAAACAACAGCTCTTGGGTTGAGTGATTTCCTCAGAAAGGTGAAGGTGACCAAAGCTAAACACTCTGCGTGTCCTGCAGTCCAGTCTGTGGGCAGTTTTATTTCCATCTCTCAAGACCAAGTAGATGAATTCTTGTGGAAAACAGGACCCGCGTGGGTCACTGCCCAAACAGAATCTTGCACTGCCCTGAAATTAACACCTAAAGCTATTTCTTCCAAACATTTCAACATTTGGGTTATATAACTGCCTTTCAGTCGAACTCATTAATCAAGTTGGGTTTCTCAAACACCTAATTAATTCTTTAATTTGCTCAGATTATACCTTTAATGACTTCCACTAGCAATAAAAAAGAAAGAAAAGAAAAGAAAAGAAAAAGAAAAAAAAGAAAGAAAGAAAAAGCCTGTGATCACTGAATTTGATTTTGAAACTTCGGACACTGTTTCCTCTTTCACCCAGAACTTTCAGATTGCGTTAAATGTCGGGTGTGGTTTTATGGGGAAAGGGGGAGGCGCAGGAGGAAACCGACAAGGGGGAAGGGAACTTTGCAAGAAAAGCCTCCCCAAGAGCATTCGTGATTCAACAGACGTGCACTTGGCGGCTCTCCAAGATCTGCACAAGTTTCTTTTCTGCTCAGGAAAAGCTCGGGCACTGGAATGAAGCCAGGATTTGACGAGTTCTTAAGAACTTAGGGGCGCTCATGCCTCCCCAAGGCCGCAGCGCACAGATCAAAGCGGTGGCCCAGCTCTAAGTTTGTAAAACTCAGAACAGCTCGGGCTGGGGCCTAGGAAGACGTGAGCCGATCTCGTCTAACGGTTTCCCCTGCACCGCTAGAGCCCTCTGGAGCAGTGATTCATGGCTAGTGACTCAACGACCCCACCCATCTCCCCTGGGCTTTCCCGGGCCACGGTCTTGAAGCTCCCGCCATCTGAAGCTGGACTGATTCCGTTAGGCCCCAAAACAGGATACTTCCAGGCAATATGATGAAAAAGGCGCGTGCTGCCCCAGCCCCTCTTTCCGAGAGCGCAGTGCGCACGCTGCTGTGCCCCGCGCTGCCTGCGCCTAAGTCCCGAGCACTGTGATCGCCTGCGCTCTTTGTTTCTTTCTGCGCGCTTTCTGATCTTCAGGATCCCTTACTCCCCCTCTTCCCGCTCCCCTAGCTTCTCCCCACCCACCCACTCCCAGCAGACCGCAGCCCAGCGGCCGCATCCCTCCTACCCGCGCTCCTCCGCCCACGCCCCTTTGGCGCAGTGCCAGGGACCACTTTAGTCCCTTTTTTAGCACTCCCGCGCCTGGGACCCCACTTTTATCAGCACCCAGGGGTGAGCAGAACTCGGACCATCAAGAAAGCCCCTCAAAGTTCCAGCCCAGTTTAAGAAGTAACGGGACTGCGCCCGTTCGAGGAAGCCCCCACTGCTGCAACCGGCCCACCTCCCAGCTTCCCGCCGGGTCCCCATTGGCTGGCACGCTCCGCGGCTAGGATGGCAGTGGGAGGGGACCCTCTTTCCTAGTCGGGTTATAAAAACAGCGCCCTTGGCGGGGTCTCGTCCTCTGCCACTCTTGCTCCGGGGTCTTCGCGCCAGAGCCACCGCAGCGCTTCCACCGCTGCACCCACCTCGCCCTCACTCGCTCGCCTCTGCTCCCGGAGCCGGTCGCCCAGCTCACCTTCACACTCCCTCCGCAGCTATGTCCACCAGGTCCGTGTCCTCGTCCTCCTACCGCAGGATGTTCGGCGGCCCCGGCACCGCCAGCCGGCCGAGCTCCAGCCGGAGCTACGTGACCACCTCCACCCGCACCTACAGCCTGGGCAGCGCGCTGCGCCCCAGCACGAGCCGCAGCCTCTACTCCTCGACCCCCGGGGCTTTTGTCACTCGCTCCTCGGCCGTGCGCCTGCGGAGCAGTGTGCCCGGGGTGCGGCTGCTGCAGGACTCGGTGGACTTCTCGCTGGCCGACGCCATCAACACCGAGTTCAAGAACACCCGCACCAACGAGAAGGTGGAGCTGCAAGAGCTGAACGACCGCTTCGCCAACTACATCGACAAGGTGCGCTTCCTGGAGCAGCAGAACAAGATCCTGCTGGCCGAGCTCGAACAGCTCAAGGGGCAGGGCAAGTCACGCCTGGGGGACCTCTACGAGGAGGAGATGCGAGAGCTGCGTCGGCAGGTGGACCAGCTCACCAACGACAAGGCGCGCGTGGAGGTGGAGCGCGACAACCTAACCGAGGACATCATGCGCCTCCGGGAGAAGTAAGGCGACGCCCCTGCAACTTGCGGGGCCAAAGCGGCGGCGGGGGGGGGGGGGGAATGGGAAGAGGGATCTCCTTGAAGGGCTGCCACGCCCTTGGGCATGGGACCTGGGCGTTGGCCGTCTAGGGGGACAGCGAGGAAGCTGGGCTGTGGCTCCGCCCTGAACCCAGACCTTGCGGCTAGCATTTCCCCTCTGCTTGCATCCATTGCCCCAAAACTCCTGGTTTCGAGTTATAGATCTTTAAAAATTACCACAAAAAGTGTAGCTGAAAGCCCTCGGACACGATGGAGTCCTCTAAACTTTTAGAAAGTTTCCTGACTCCTTCTGGCGGGCTGCCAGGTACTGGGCGGGAGGAGGGAGGGGCGCTGGCTGAGAAGGAAGCGAGACAAAGGGATGCCAGGGGCTTCTGCAGGAGGGGCGGGGCGGGGTGAGATGGGTGGGGTTGAGTCTTGCAGGTTTGTCCAGCGACAGTGATCGTCTTTCTGCGCTGTGCACCAGTTTGCGCTAAAACCTGCCAGGGCAGCAGTTTTGAAAGCCACAGTCGCGGGTGTGGGCGAAGGCTGCGCAGCGGCTCTGGTCGCGAGGAGCTGTGACTGCGACGTGGTGGTTGGGTGTGGCCGCCCCGCCCCTGGCGGTTTCCCAGTTCCCCTTTGGTTTATGTGCAACTATTTCAGATTGCAGGAAGAGATGCTGCAGAGAGAGGAAGCCGAGGGCACCCTGCAGTCTTTCAGACAGGTTTGTACACTAGATTCTCTTCCCGCTTGCAGCCGACAGACCCCAGCCGACCCACCCAGCCACCCGCCATTCTAAATTACTTCACCCAACTCTAAAAAGTGCACAACTTCACTTCCCTCTCTAAAGCCCCCTAGTGGCGGTAAGAGCACAAATTAGGGCTTTTAGAATAAAAAACCCTTGGATCAATTCAACTGTTCTTTGGCACATAAAGAAAGGCTTTTAAATTTTTACTTTGTTTCAAGATTTTTGCATCCCCCACCCCCATCATAAGTTAGCAACGCAGTGACGTTCTGGTTTCGAATAGTTACAGCTTGGTTTAGAATGTAACGGTTTGCCTCAGCCGCGTTGGCTAATTTGTACCAGCTGACAAAAACCACAGTTAGGCCTTGTAGTTTCAAATGTAAAATATATTGGAGGATAAGAAACTTAAACTAAAATTAATCCAGCAAGTTTCTTTTTTTCTTTCTGCAAGTTCCATTGTGGCATTAAAGTGAGATGGAAGTATCACTGCACAACTATTTTGTGATCTAATAAGGGTGAAAAGGAGCCATCTGTCCCAGCTGAAGGGTATTAATGGTTTCTATGGACTTCACTATGGAATGTGGATACAGACATTCTGGCAAGTGTGATGGCTCTGGACAGAAATAATAGCAGGCTTTGTGTTCCGAGAGCAGCTCTGCAACAGGCTACATTCTTATTGAATATGTAATGATGTAAGCAGGGCTCTAATTGGACACAAGTATTTGCTAACATTCGTTATCTAATATCTGGCCCAGACTTGGGAAGCACTGTGAGTGAAAAGTTCTCAAAGGTACAGTCATTCCTCACATTTTGAAAAGCCTTTCTTCAGCAAGTTCTTATATTCTTTAGCACTTTCTCTGTAAATGAAAATAAGCCCAAGGCTGAAGAATGGAATCTTATAACAGGGTTTTGTTGTTGTTGTTATTCCAAAGTTAGATGGACTTCAGCGATGGTTAATTTAAAATTGAAATCTCAGAGTAGGAAGACTCCCAGTATAGTTTTATTCTCAGGAATGCTTGCTGAGATTGACTGCAAAACACTGTCAATTAAATAATCTAGGACAAAATTCTGAAGCTGAAACACAGTTGCCAAACTTACGGAACTGCAACAATGAGTTCCTTTTAGTCACTGAGCATTTATGATCATTGTTGTAATTTTTTTTTTCTTTGCAGAATGGTGAGGTAACAAAGCAAATGAATATAAAAAGATTCTGTATTTACAAATTAAATTCATTTCCTTAATTGAATTTTTAAAAAGTGGTCAGTAAAATATCTTTTATATATTTTTTAGGGCTTAAAAAGAAGCAAAAGTTGTTTTCCACTCCATTTATTGTTAGTGTTACTTTTTAATTATTTTTTCACAAAGATGATGAAGTATATCCAAGGCTATAAAAGACACTTCAAATACAATTGCTTACAAGATAAGTGTGTAAATATCCTCATGACATTCCCTTGAGGAAGAAGAAAATCTTAGTTGCAAGATTGCACATTCTAGTTTGGAATGTAGCACTTTGTAAATGATAAAAACATAAGAATGTAACATCAGCAAGAATTCTATATATGGTTTCATTCTCTTCTATGCAAGCATTTTGACCAGTCATTTTGAAACAAGCCAAGTAACCAAACTGACAGGGTGACAGGTGAATAAGATTGACACACCCTTGTAGGGTGAGTCAAGGGAGTTTCAGGAGAAAAAATTCACCAGATAAGGCATAAAAAATGTAGCTCAGAGTTAATTATTTTTTCCTTATTTACTCCAACTGAATCCTTACCCATGTATTTCTCAAATTGGACCACTAATTTCCTACTTGATATAAATCTTCTAACCTGGATGCTAGATAACTAAACACTTGCTGTGGATCCCAAAGGTTAGTATCAAAGTATTTGCACAGAGAAGAAAAAAAAAAAGAGCTTGGGCACATGCTGAAACTCTGGAAGCACAACTTTTTTGTTCTACATATACTCATGTATACATCAAGTTGTGAAATCTAGCCAATGTCTAACATCATCTTATTACATGAAATTTTAAAAAAATCTTTAAAATGCTAAGGTACTGATTCTGTAGCTTTTAAGATAGTAAAACTTCACTGGTAAAAACGTGGATTTAGTAAGAATTTACTTTAACCATGTTGATGTACATTAATTTATTTTTAAATTGTCTGTTAGCCACTTTCAGAATAACACGATGGGTCCCAATTCAAACTTATAATTAAGAACAGAAAGCATAGTAAAGTATAGCACTAAGTGGATTATATACTTACTTAACTGTCACATAGTTTGTCAACACCTTTGCTGTACTAGAGGGACTAGATTAATTGAAAATGAACAAATCAGACAAAACCAGAGACTTCGGTATCCCCTATAGCCTACCTTTTCCCTTTTCAAAACAGGATGTGGACAACGCATGTCTGTCACGTCTTGACCTTGAACGTAAGGTGGAGTCCTTGCAAGAGGAGATTGCCTTTTTGAAGAAACTACATGATGAGGTAAGGAGGACAACTTTCCAGGAATGAATGAGGGAGACGCTGCCCCTGTACTCCACACGACTGACCTTCTACCCACCTGTTTTTTTTGCAGGAGATCCAGGAGCTTCAGGCTCAGATTCAGGACCAGCATGTCCAGATCGACATGGATGTTTCCAAGCCTGACCTCACGGCTGCCCTGCGTGACGTACGTCAGCAGTATGAAAGCGTGGCTGCCAAGAACCTCCAGGAGGCAGAAGAATGGTACAAGTCCAAGGTAGGAAACAAGCCTGTGTGGCAAAAACAGAAGAAAAGCGCCTCCTTCTGAAAACACCACACCTGGCCTCTGGGATTCCTAAACATCCGCAACTGCCACTTAAAAGCTGGCTTGGTTTTGTTCACATTTTGTTGTGATAGCCTCCACCACCACTCATAGTGTCTCATGTAAAATAGCAGACTCATTTCCACTGTCATCTTCTACCCTGCTTCAAAGACGTCCCCAACACCACACCCTTAGTTGCTATCATTTTATTTTATTTTATTACTTTTTTTTGAGACAGAGTCTCTCTCTGTAGTTCAGGCTGGCCTTGAATTCACTACATAGCCTAGGCTGGACTCAAACACAGGTGAGCCTCCTGCTTCATCCTCTAAAGTGCCAGGATTACAGGTGTGCACCAAATCAACAGAGAAGAGTCAGTTCTGTTTGCAAATATCAGCATCCGCATTCAGTGCTCTTTCTCTAGCTTTCAAAACAGAAATTGGACATATTCCTGACAACATGGAATCAGAATTATGATTTGTTTCCCTGGGTCTTAAATGTGGGCAATCTCCTGTTTTCCTCCCTGACAGTTTGCTGACCTCTCTGAGGCTGCTAACCGGAACAATGATGCCTTGCGCCAGGCAAAGCAGGAGTCCAATGAGTACCGGAGACAGGTGCAGACCCTCACCTGTGAAGTGGATGCACTCAAAGGAACTGTGAGTACCACACCACAGAAAAAGTAGGAAAACAGTGAGCTTGGACCCATTTAATCTAGGAATATAAATTTATATTTTGATCTAAAGAAAAAGAATTATCTCCAAAAGCACTTGGTGGAATGCTTGGACCACAAGGTTTGGGCTTACATTCACCATTGCTTCCCATGGGAGCGACTTGGTACTTGTATCTCCCATGTGAAATTAGAGTGGGCACAATTTGCTACTCCGGGGAATCACTGTACGAAGTCCACAAATGGTTCTGGTAATAGCTGGGTGTTTCTGGGAAATAGCATCAGAAGCCCTTCTGACTTCCTGCAGAACGAGTCCCTGGAACGCCAGATGCGTGAAATGGAGGAGAACTTTGCTGTGGAAGCTGCTAACTACCAAGACACTATTGGGCGTCTGCAGGATGAGATTCAGAACATGAAAGAAGAGATGGCACGTCATCTTCGTGAATACCAAGACCTGCTCAATGTTAAGATGGCTCTTGACATTGAGATCGCCACCTACAGGAAGCTGCTGGAAGGCGAGGAGAGCAGGTATGCAAGCCAGACTTTAATGTGGGGAATTAACATTTCCAAGCTACCCTGCCACTCGTTTTCTGTACATTGTCTCACTCAGTCTTTAAGCCATTTCTTCAGGGTCATTCCTTTCCAGATGAGGAACTTCAGATGCACAGAAAGTAACTTGCCACCTTCAGAGCTAATCAGTAGCAGAGCTAGGAATTAAACCCACAATTTTGTCAAAGCCAACACTGTTTCCCTCTCTCTAGTGCCTCTAGTTCATGCCTTTGTGAAGAAAATGCTTGAAGTGAAATTTTTTAAATGTACTGAGATCAACACTGGCCAAATGCTTCTGAAACAAATCCCTAAGTTATGAATTACAAGAGTAGAATTTTATTTGAAGAAAAAAGGAAGTGTGTGCATTTGTTCCTTGTTAAAGTTATTTCCCAATAATGTTACTGTTTAATTTTTTTTTATAGGATTTCTATGCCTCTTCCAAACTTTGCCTCCCTGAACCTAAGGGGTAAGCATTTTATTTACTTTTATGAAAAATTGCACAGGTTATTACTGTTCTAGTTACAGTAAAACAGTCATTTTTATGATACATGGAAAATGCCATGCAAGAGAAAATTCTATAAAATATTACTTACTTTCAGATCCAAGTACTCTCTTGCAGTCTATGCTGGAAGTTCAGTGTAAACTGTTTTACTTCTTCTTAATAAAGCATACACGAAAGTACTATCCCAACCTGAGGCTAAGATCTCTGGTATTTGGTGCTGAGTTTTCAAATAGATATTGCTTGGTGGACCTATTTGGGAGTAGCATTTTAAATAATTACAAAAAAAAAAAAAACCCTGATAATTCTTTGAGTAAAATATTCTTTTTTAAAACTTTTAACTTTTACTCATTTTGGATTTGTTTCTTTCTTCAGAAACTAACCTGGAATCACTCCCTCTGGTTGACACCCACTCAAAAAGAACACTTCTGATTAAGACAGTTGAGACTAGAGATGGACAGGTTGGTATTTTTAAAATAAAAAAAAATTGGGAAAAATTTTAAGAAATAAAAATGAAATTCAAAAATAGAGTAATTCATACAGGCATTGATCCTCTTTTAAATCAGATAGAGCTAGCTAATTTGAGAGGTGCCCATTTCTTTCATGACTACAAACAAACAAATAACAATAACAACAACAAAAAAAAACAGAACCAAAAACCTGAGTAGGTCCTTATTCCTGGACGTAAAGGTAAGATAGCAATTGAGCTTCGAAAGTAGTAATTTACTATGGTGCTTAATTTGAAATGGGAGTGAAACTTGCTTAATTTACTTCCTAGTTTAGCTTTATGAGAGGACTTCATTAGATTGCCCCAGTATCCAGAATACTTTGATCCTGGACACATGACCCACTTTTACTATTACCTAGATGCACCTAATCCTGCTTGCATAGTATGAGGATGGGTGTAGGATCAATCAGGTCTTGCTAACTCTGCCAGGAAAGAAATGTTTGTAATTTATTAAAATTATGAAATTTAAAATGTACTTGTCATACATTTTAACATCTCAATTGCTTTTAAACTTCATAGCATAGGATTATCATGGGATCCTTCATAAACAAAGTTTTAAGGGTTTTATTTCTGTACATCACAGCATTTCACTGGCTGTTTATTATGCCTGTAGGTAAAGGGTGTCTTGCATAAGCATCTGTCCCTCAGTGCTGTAATCCTTACCATGCAGAATCAGCATAATCTTCCAATTTGCACAATGAATTATATGTGGTTAGTAGGATTTCTCCCTGCCATAACTTAACAGGATAATTTAAACTTCTACATGGTGTCATATTTGATTTGAGTTTTATTTTTTAACAGGTTATCAATGAAACTTCTCAGCATCATGATGACCTTGAATAAAAAGTGTACGTCCTTGGTACAGCAATATATTACCAGCAAGGATAAAAAAGAAATCCATATCTTAAAGAAACAGCTTTCAAGTGCCTTTCTGCAGTTTTTCAGGAGCGCAAGATAGATTGAGAATAGAAATAAACTAGTTCTTAACAACCGACACTCCTAAAAGAGTTAGAAAAAAGTTTACAACATAATCTAGTTTACAAAGAAGTCTTGTGCTAGAATACTTTTTAAGAAGTATTTTTGAATACCATTAAAACTGCTTTTTTTCCAGCAAGTGTCTGACCAACTTGTTACTGCTTCAATAAACCTTTGGAAAAACTCTTCTGCTGTGTTACTTGTTTTATAATATTCAAATGATTCTATCTTTGGCCTTATTGCTTAATTTGCCACTAAAATTATATTTAAGTTTTAGGTTAATTAATTCACCTCTTTTCTGCTTGAGGTACAGCTTTTAATTGGGCCATTTTAAATAGAATGTACTTTTTAATTGTTACTTTTTTTTTTTTTTTAATTTTTCACTGAAAGTGTAGCTCAGTGGTAGAGCACATGGCTTAGTATGCACAAGGTCCTGGGTTGAATCCCCACCCCCACCCCCCAAAATTTACAAATAGATATTATGCAGATTGTCTTCAATTTAGGATGGCTCAACTTCTGGATTTTTTTGCTTCATAATGATGCAAAAGTTACACACATTGAGGTGAAACTGTACTTTAAGTTTTGCTCTTCTCCTGGGCTACTGCTCCATGGTACAATACCACATATCAACCATTCAATCATGAGGGGAAACAATGAACATTCCACAGTGTCCTGTGTTGGTAAAATATGATGCTTGGTAAGGTAGATTTATTACATTCATTTGCATTTTATGGTGCTTTTGATTTATGATGAGTTTACTGGAACATAACCCTACTGTAAGTAGAAGGGTATGCATATAATCAAATAACTTACACAAAAATGATGACAGTTCTTGCAAAATGAGTTGATGCTGGTCCCATGGCTATGTGTGATTTCAATTCTCACAAAGTAACAAAAAGAATTCCTAACATTAAAAAATGAAAACTCTAGTTCATACTGCATACAGGTAGCAAATTCCACTGTGCAGTTTGAAGTATCCAGCAATGGCTGAGATAAAGGACCTGCCAGCAAGAATGCGGACAAATGGGACAAATTCTCTGGCTTCCAATTTATAAAACTCCTATGCTTTGATGTGTGTATAAGTAATATCTCTTTAACTGTTTTCTTGTTTTTCATGGGGTTATGTTCCTCTGCCCTGCCCCTACAATCAGCCCCACTGTCACTTAAGGTTGTGCCTCTGCAGTAAATGGATAATAAATACTTTTAATGATGTTAGTGTTTGGAGAATGATGTTAGACACAAAAGGAAAATACCTTTTTTCTAAAGAGATGAAATTTCTGCATGTGAACCATGTAGCAAACCGATGCTAACTGTAAATGTAACAAGGTCTCAAAACCTGCAGTGCTGAGAACAAGTAGTGTAGTCACGAAGAGCCCCCCATAGGCCACGCCATGTTTGCAGGCCTTAGGAGGACGGATAAAAGTTGGATAAGTAGAAGATGCAGAGTTTCACCTGGAGGCAACAGAGTTGTAATGATTGATAGTGTGTTCCAAAATTTAAACTCCTGTGTGTATGTCCCTGGACTGCTCTCAGTCTCAAATTCTTGTATTATTACTATCCCCTCTCCTCCAGGAATAATGTGGCAGACATTTGTTGTAATTTTTATGTGTTTGCATTTACCTCTCTCTAGATTTGCTGAAGAGAATGGTAAGATAGATTACCCAAAGTCCTGCCTGTAGGCAGTGATATTAGCTGGGATTTCCACCATTTTGTGAGTACAGACACTGCAAGACTAAAGAAAAGATCGGCCACTAATGTAAGCCCCAGGTGACTTGCCTGGGGTGGTCATATTTTATCCCTATTGCATCAGCACAATTGTTAGTAGTGCCCTTTCTGACTCAAAAGTGTGTCAGTTTGACAGTGTATTACATCTGACCATCCTACCCTTAAAGTTACATAACAAGACGGGCTATTCATTCTGGGATTCCTTAAGGATTCTTGGACCCCTTGTTCCTTATATTCCAAAACTGCCACGTTAAATGCTGTGGTCGCCATTATGAGTGGGAACATCCACATCTGTAGTACCTTAAGAACTGTTTCTATTTGGTTTTTGTTTCTATCCTTTAGCCATTTTCACTAATGTTCTCCCTCGGCCTCGTAATCCGAGTTCTTCCACATCCTTTTCCATTTCTTTTTTTTTTTTTTTTTTTTTTTTGTGGCACCGGGGATTGAACTTACAGCCTTGCGCCTGCCAGGGCAGGTGCTTAAGCCACTGAGCCAAACTCCCGGCCCTTCCTTTTCCATTTCTATATTATCTTTGGCTTAGATGAAGGTCATCACAGGAATCCTTCAGCCCCATGTTGCTTTCCTTCCCATATATGAATCATTAGTATTAAAAAAAATTAAAGTGAGTCACAGTTTTATCTATTGGGAGTGAGGGGGTGGACACACCAGGACAATAAGGAATTCTGCTCATACACATTGAGACTAGTGGATTCGCTACCCTTCAAAATCCTTTACAGCTCTTTTAAAAAATCGCATGGCAGAAATGGATAAAAATGAGCTGGTCTCCCTTATCTGTGACTGTCAGAAATTAAACCTTAATGAAAAGCCTCCTAGGGGCTCATCTCATAGGAATTCAAATCTCGTTAAGTCTTCTTTTATTTTTATCTTTAATTATACTGTTAGCATTTTCCTTATCATCCTCTTTGAGAAACTCACAAAAAGAAACTATGTTCCCACCACCCAGGGTGAAGCAGAGATTAATGCTTGGTTCTTTTATGTTTAACATTAATCCAAGATTAAAGGAGATAAAAAAGAGAGAGAGAGAGAGAGAGACAGAGAGAAAGGGTGGGGAGAAGGAAAAGATGACATAAAGCCTAAATCTGAAAAAAGTTATCCAGAGGACTGAGAAACTGATGGACATAATGTGAATCAAAATCCTGCTAAATTTTCTCACAGTAGTGGCAGATGGAAAAGGCTGTTGATGAAAAAAGTGACATTTAACAAAGATGTTAAGAAAACAAAATCTCTTTCCTATGGCTGTAGGATTAAGGGAGTGAAGGTGGGTAGTGTTGGGAGAGCAAGGAGGGAAGAGGGACATCAGTTTCCACTTTAGCTATGATTTGTGCTCCTCAAAATTCATGCAGTGAAATCTAATTCCCAAAATGATGACATTCAGAAGTGGAGGGCATTGGGAAGGTGATCAGGTCAGGAGAACAGTGCTCCCATCAATTGGATTAGACCCTTAATTAAAGAGCCCTGAGGAAGTTTACTTTCCTCCTCTCGCAGCAGGACACAAGAAGGCACCACCTATGAAAGAGGAAGCAGGTTCTCACCACACAGAGTATCTGCTGGTGTCAAGGTCATGGCTTTCCCAGCCTCCAAAACTGGAGAGTTTCTGTTGTTCCTCAGTTACTCAGGATAAACCCAGACTAAGACAATTCTGAATCTAAAAGATCCTCATGGTTTTCATGAAGGAAGCAAGGAAAGCACGTTCTCTATCCATGAAAAAAAAGACTGTCTCTCTACCCTGTCAGACTTCAGCTAATGAAAGTTTGGTATGCTTCTGATTATACTGCTATAACAAAATACCACAGGGATCATGGTGGAAGCAATAGAAATTTATTGTCTAACAGCTCTGGAAGTCAGGAAGTCCATGATCAATGTGGTGGCAGAATGATATAGATAACCTACATACTCTTACCATTGAGTTGATGGCAATAAGTTAAATATTTCTTGAGAAAACAAAACAAAAGAAAACAAGAACAGATGGTTTCACAGTTGAGTTCTACCAGGCATGCAGTTTGCAAATTTCAAATCATCATAAATACTTCCAGATCATAAAATGAGGGAACATTTTCTAACTTATTATATGAAAAAATCAGTCTTAGTTCATTTGTGCTGCTGTAACAAAAGACTATCTGAAACTTGAGTAATTTGCAAAAAGTAGAAATTTATTTCTCACAGTTCTAGATGCTATGAGTTCAAGGTGGAAGCCACAGCAGGTTACTGTCTGATGAGAGCCCAGTCTCTGCTTCCCACGTGGCCCCTGGTCATTGCAGCATCGGGAGGGGACACTGTACCCTCAGACAAGGGAGAGGATGGAAGAGGTACAAGGAATGAACTCTTATGTCATGGCCATTTAAAGGGCACTTAATCCCTTTCACAAGAGTGAAGTTCTTGACTCAATCACTTCCTAAGGGCCACACTTCCCAAGAGTGTTGCACATGGATTCTGGAAGGGACACAAACACTAGCATAACCTTAATTCCAGCACCATACAAGGCCACAATGGAGGATGAACAGTGCAGGCCAACTTTATTCATGCTACAGAAGTAGTATCAGAACTCAACTTGGGTTGGTGAAAATTCTTTGAAAAGCAAAAGTTGAGACTGGATGTTCCAATGATGTATTGTGAAGGGATAAACGGAAGAAGAAGGAGTACACAGGTAAACATTCAGTCTGCCAGAGAAAGGAGAGGAAAAAGAGACGGAGGAGCAGGAGTAACCTCAGACTGCAGTATGGAGGAAGTTCCAGCCATGCAAATACTAGATCCTCGAATCAGTCACATATTAGAGTTACCTACTGGCCAGCAGTCGTCTTCTGTCCCACCATCTTCCCTGTGTGCTGTCACTGGTTAAGAGCAGCCCAGGGGAAGGTGTTCTTACCAAAATGTGGTGGTGAATCCAGAGAGGTGGCACAAGGAACTGCCAGTTAATTATGCTCCCAGAAACAGGAGCTATTAGTGATATATTTTAAGTCTGTATGCATTATAAATATATTCATATATATGTAGGGTATAGCTCAGAAACGCAAGATCATTTAAATATTCAAAATCAACAAACAGAACTTAACCCTTTAACAAGTTAAAGGAGAAAACAATATGATCAGCTTGACAGAGAAAAATATTCTGGCAAATTCAGCCACTAATCATTATAAAAATCTTTAAGAATATAAGACCTTTCTTAACTTGGTAGGGAGTACCTATAAAGATCAATGGTCAATATCTACAATTTTAGAATAACTACCTCGTATTCTATCAAAAACAACAAATATACAGCTTGGATCCAAAATGTCTCTGTACTCTAAAAGCCTCATGTGGGGCTCTTTCCAAGGTGAGGCCCTTGGAAGGTGATTATATCATTGGGATGCTTAATCTCACTGATGGATTAATCCATTAATGGGTTCATAGCTAAATGTGTAATTAGGAGGTGAACTCCAGTTGAAAGATATGGGCATATCCTTTGAAGAGCATATCATGTTCCCACCCCCTTCTCTTCCCTCTGGCTCTCTTCTTTTCTTTCTGCTTCCTAGCTGCCAAGGGATGGACTGCTTTCTTCCACCATACCCTTCCACCATGTTTCAGCCTTAGAATCAGCTAACCATGAACCTCTGAAACCCTTAGCCACAAATATCTTTTTTTCTTTAAATTGTGTATGTCAGTATTTTGACCCAGCAACAAAAACCTAATAATGTCCACAATTCCTATTCTATCCAAAACTGTATTGTAGGAAAAAATAAATAAAAGGCATAATAAAGAGGAACTACTGGACAGTTATGATTACAAATGACATATTGCTTAGTTGGAAAGCTCAAAGCTATTTATAGATAAACTACAGATACAGAAAAGCAAAGGGCCAACAGGAGATAAAACACTCTTTGATGAGACAAGATAAGTAGACTATCGAGATAAGAAAGCAAGTCTTGCCAGTTGGTCCTACATAAATATAAGAGTAAGGATCAATATGGATATAAATAATAAGGCAACATAGTATTCATTAAATAAACACAGGTACATGACAATTTTATTTATGATTCAAGAGGCATTGTTCTAAAAGGCATTAACTAAAAAGTAATTTTATGAAGAGCTCTTAAATGACAAATACCACCACTGTCTACTCAAAGACTTTTCCAATGGCTTTCTGTAACTTGAATCCAATGTTCTTTTTCTGGCAACTTTTGTTTTAAATTTAAAGCAATGTGTGTTTTCTCCAGGAAAAGAGATGATGATTGGATGGTTTTAATGTCCCTTTATGACTTTCCAAAAATTTGACAATGCACAAATTTTATATGTAATTTTCATTATGAGCAAACTTGATTTAATATAAATACCTAGTCTGGTCTAAAGTAATTCTAAGAATCCATCTTTATGTTGGACAGTCTTCAAAATCTCTTTCCATTCAGTGACTATTTTGCAGTCCATCTTTCAATTTCAATAAAATGTAGGTTATATAAACTACAGTTATACAATTGATTATATGCAGGATTTCTTTTCAAGTATAGTTAGATAACTGAACACTGTCCTTACCACCTCCAGATAAATTCTCTTGTCTCCTCTGTGATTCATCAATCATAAATTGGTTTACTGTGTGAAAACGGAATGGATATGTTGAATCTGTCCCCAGGTGGTAGATAGGATGAACTGCCTATGAAACAATGCAGTCTGCTCCAGGCAAAATTCATTTCAAAATGTTTCTCCCTATGGGGTTTGACAGAAATGGGCAATTTTTGTTCCAATTGTCATGAGCTTTCACAAATCACTCTGCCTGTTCTAAGTTGTCACCTTTCAAACTCTTTTGCTTCAAACTGACAGAGCAAAGCAGAAGTCGAATATCATGCATGTGGTTTCAGTCTGTTCTATTCAAGAATTCAATAAACTCAGACCTAGGCCTGGTTTTCACAACCAACAGGTAATACTTCTTGGCATGACCATACATTTCTCTTGAAAATACCACTCTAATGAGATTTTATTGTGTCTACTAAAGTCAACCACAAAAAACAAAACAAAACAAAAAACCCCTGACACTTTGTGATAGAAAGATTGATTAGAAAAACTACAAGGTAACCTATTCTAAATTAACTCTGCATCCACCTAATTTGTTGAATGGACTTTTTAAAAAAAAAGGTCATTGCAAATAAACCTTGGGTTTATAAAATTTGAGCCTATCAGAATACCATCAAGTTGAACTTCAAATATTGATTCTTCAGCTGTTTTAAAAATATGTTGTAACTGCTCCTTCTAAGGTTGGACTACTGTGGTTGGGCTGGATAAGATGAAGTACAGCATCTAATTAATTCCTCAGAGGACATAAGGCATTTTGGGCATCTGGTTATATATGCTAAATGCAGAGTGCCTCAAAGCTATCCCATGGCCTAGGGATAGGCAGGCTTTCTTGAGTTTACTAGTTAGAGTCAGCAGTAGCTAGATATCTTTGGAAAATGAGTATCTATGTTATTGGGCCCATGAATAGCTTCTAGTCTGTCATCATGGTCACTCCATAAAGAAGGCTTGCAAATGTCAAATGGTTGAGTCATTCTGTCTATTTGGTTGTTCAGTGTCTCTTCGTCAGTGGGATGCTTTCTTGGGGGCATTAACATGTGATACATCTTCACATTTTATGTATCTCCTATATGACCATGCCCATGCCTCTCTCCCAGCCCTCTTTGTGACTCATAGTCTAGTCCCTTTCTTTCCAAGCTCTTGACTAGCCAGTCATGCCACTGATCTCATCCTAGGAGTCTACAGAGTTGACCTTGGGCTACTTCTACACCCGGTGCACCACATGCAGCTTGTTCACGGGGATGCTCCTCTTCCCACCTGTCTTTTAAACAATGGGACTGTGAGGCACTTTCAGCTTATACCCACAAACCGAGCTATACTATGTGGAATCCCGGCACAAGCTGTCCCTTCTTCGGCTTGCACTGTGGCATCTCTCCCCTTATGATCACAGGAAGGAGCTGGGGAACAGGTACCAATGTAACAATGGGCAATGACATGGGGTCTTGGGCTACCTATTCATACAGCTGTCCTGAACTCTAGTCATGGTGGGGTTCAACTTTGGATGTCTTCACTTTTACTAGAGCCTTGGGATGGGAGTTGTTCTTCAATGGCATGATTCCTAGGAGTTTATGTAATATTTTTCCCCATTGCACTTTCCATAAATCACGACCTGCCTCTTTTCTCACCATGCGCCCTCTCCTACACAATAGAGTCAGTCAGATTTTATGGCCAGTGCAACAAGTCTGCTCACTCTCCAGCTTGGGTCTGCTGCAGAGGCTTTTCCTGCCTTGGACTCCACAGTAGGCAGCTTTCTGCAGTGTAAACTGGTATAAAAACCAGAGCACACCCCTGTGTGGACTGCATTGCTTCTATTGCTCAAAGAGGTCTAATGAGTGGTGATATTCTTTGGGTCAAGATATGAAGCTACAACCACTGTTTTTCACATTAAAGAGAATAATCAGACACGCTTCAACCACTGGGTCTCTGTAACTTTACTGACGTTTCAGGTGCCCAACTCTTCACAAGATCTGTCTCTGATCCCTTGGAGCATATGTTTCATACCAAAACCAACACCTCTACCTTGTTCTGTTTAATCAGTGCGATGGCATTAATGGAGCAGATCTATGTGATGTACTGACCACAGCACATCTAAATCTCTTCGGATTATACTTTTACTGAAAGTAGAGGAGTTAAAAGAGGTTGAAGCAGAACCATAAATGAATTTCCTGCCCATTCTACATAAATTCAAAGTGTTTTCTATAATAAGGAAAAAGTCACACATCTGCTAAATCTACGACTTCACATCCTTTATATGAGGCAAGATTACTTTGTGCTAGCAATAATGCATGTCCAGTACAGCAGCTGAAATAGGGGACATGGATTTTTCCAGGTTCTGCAAGGCTCAGATGAGTGAGTTAAATGATGTGATAAAGTCTACCAACCCTGAATTCTGTGCGTGTTTAAATGGTAGGTGGCATTTACCTTTGACATCCCCTTGGGGTGCCATATTGTTTGTGACTTGCTGTCTTGACTGAAGGAAAAGGGAAACAAGAATCAGAGACTTCTACTTGGTCTTACTACTATTATAGCTCCTACTCCCTAGGTCAAAGTTCCAACATGGAGATAGTACAACTGACAAGTGTGACAGCTTCAGTAACACACTTAGGGATCTGTACAATGACCAGTGAATTGAATGGAAGAGCTTCTGTCTACAGCGCTACTCTTAGAAACGTCTTGGCCAGACCAAAGAAGGAGGCCTAAGCAAAATCAGCCCACTCTTACCTCCTATTAGGTAACTGGTCCCACCCTAGTATACACAATATGCTCGGTCAAGGTGGGAGTAGCCTAATGGTAACACTGGTTCTGAGTAAATGCAAAGGGGTATCCTGAGCTATGACAGCTTGAAAGTCAATCAGCTTTGTCTCTCAAAAGCAGTTCTGAACCTCCACTGTTACCTACCAGAACCAAACAATGATTCTTATTAAATTCTTCCTTAAATGGAGCACACTCTACAAAGATTCCCCAATAAAAAAAACTATGAGATTATTGGACAGAGCAGTCTTTCCCCCATTTTCATTCTCTCATGTTTCAGACCAGGCCTTGGATCTATGTTTGAGAAACAAAATCTGTTATGTATCCATCCATTTTCTAACTACCTGAAGGCATGTGATATAAACTTTTGAAACTATCGTTTTCTTTTCATGTCAGTTCCCCAAAGTAACTTCCTTATACTTCTTTATTCTCTGTTCTTTTATTCCACCTTAGTTTTCTCCAAGAAGACTTATTTTTTTCCTCTAACACATCATTATTATCTGTTATTGTATATTTGTGTGTTTACTTGATTTTCTGTGGTTCCCCATGAGAATGTAAACTACGCATGCTCATGAACTTCCTTGATCTGGTTCAGAGTCATATCTTCCCTCCACAAATCACGCTATGCACTTAATAGGTCGTTATTGAATAAATAAATCAAATCAGGATCGGCTTCTCTACACATATCTGAAATCAGTCCCTGGGGTGGGATGGGGGTAGAAAAATTGTTTTCTTAGTTACATTATAGACATCTGATTTGAGGATTATAATTCTCATTTTACAGACAAAACTCAGGTTTATAGAAGTTAAGGAATGTTGACAAGGTCAAGAAGCCAATGAATTATGAAGCTGGGATTGAAATCCAGTTTCAAGGTGTGTATGGTAAACCACTACAGAAAACATATGAAAAGCAAGGCAAGCAAATTCCACCAACAAACGATAAAACCTAGCTTGTCAATAAGATTCTGAGAAGAACTAAGCGACTCAGTTTCTTGAAAGTTATGACTCTTACCATGTGTGTTGGTCACTGTTCTTGTTGCTGCAACAAAATAGGTGAATCCGCAAATGTAAAGGAGAGAGGTTTATTTTGTCGTGCAGTTTGTAGAGGTTTCAATCCACAGTCAGCTGGCTCTGAGGTCTAGAGCTGTGCAGAGCAGAGCTGCTCAGGCCCTGGTATCCGGGAAGCAGAACAGGTCAGGGAAGAGCTGGGGAGGGAGGGAAACCCTTCTAGGCCACGCCCCCAGCCCTGCCTCTTCCTGCCAGGCCCTGCGTCCTAACTGCAAGCCATCTCTAAGACTCCACGGGCAAATCACCTTACAAATGCCCCACCTCTGAGCGCGAGAGGCTTTGGGGGACTTTTTAGGTCTAACCATAACACCATGAATCTACACACTTGCTAAATTATCAGAAAGGCATTGTGAATAATGCTAAAGCATTTTTTAAAATTAATTTTATTGGTACTATCTTCCAACCATCCTCCTTTGCAAAGCAAAGAAAAACTGCTACTCAGGCTGCACACAGAATGGTAGAAATCTAGAGAACCATTAAGTCATTACCTAGAGCCAATTAAGTGCTACAGTGTATTTTTCTGGTATTTTAAACTGTCTAGCATCTAATGACTCAGAGAGCATTTCTCTTATTTAATCCCTCTCAGGATTGTTTTCCCCACTGAGGAGCTACTAATAACCTCCCTTGTCAGGGAAGTGAGTCTCTTCAGATACCTGTCAAATGATTTTATGTGGTTAATCTAAAACAAAGGTTAAAAAAAAATAGCAGAATCATTCTGGAAAGCAAACAAGAAAAAGCACTCAGCTGGCAAGATTCTAACTGTTAGTAGCACACCCAGTGCTGGCAGGAACATTAAAAAAAAAGTCACACAAATCAGACAGCGGCATCTAAAATCAAATGCACATCAGTTTAAAGCCTAGTCTTTGGTTAACCTGCTCAATTATGCAACCTTCTTACACATTTAATAAAGCTCTGACACAGCCTGGAGAAATGTCTGCATACGAAATACTATTTAAGAAATAAATAAAGCTAACTCTGATGCTTCTGAAAGAGGGCCATCAGTCCTGCTGGCTTCGGACTAGTCTTCTTCAAAGGGTGCTTCTTTCTGGACTGGCTTTTAGCACATCGGGACAGCTAACTTCCTAGAGGGCGAGGTCTGCTTGATTCACCAGCCCGAGGGCTGACGAAAGCTGGCTTTGGTGTGGTCAAATATTTTTTTTCCCCCAACTTTTGCATAGAAATATCTTTGCAGGAGAAAAATGACCTTTTTGGTCTTTCCAATTTAAAAAAACAAAACCGTGACTGTGAAGACGAAGGATGAGCGTGTGAGGAAATGAGGTAGGGAGAAAAACTGAGGGGCAAAGAGAAACAGAAGCAACGACAAAGTGGCGGATGAGCGAAGGAGGGAGAGGGAAAGGGGAAGAGAGAGAGGATTGCTTTGGGCCGGGGATGAGGCTCTGCGTTCTATCTGAAAAAACAATGGACTGCTTTAGGATCACTAATATACTTGCCTCAGAAGATTGTTCTACAGTGAGTGAAAATATGGAGGAAACCACTGCCCATTCTTCAGACACAATTGGTTTTAGGAAGAATGGCGGAGCAAAAAAACTCCAGAGGCCATTGTGCTGTCCAAAGAAATACTGACACCTACTGGTGGCTCTAGAAGTCACAGGATTTACCCGAGAGCTGTATTTGGTTCCAGGGAACTGGAAGGATTGAAATCCGAAGGGTTTTAGTATAGGAACGCGGTTATTCCCCTTAGAGAATGAAAGCATTCGAGGGCCATTTGGTTCTTGACTTCGAAGCTGTGTTTAGGAGAGTGCTCCTCAAACTTCATTTGTGCACAAATCACCAGGTACTGCACCATGAACGTTCTGATTCAGCCAGTCAGGGGCGGGGGCGGAGATACCTCAATCCTGCAAATCTGAGTATGTATGGGGTCCAGCGCCCTCCAGTGGTCAGGAGCAGCGAGAGAGCCCCTAGCAATGGTCCTTTGGGAGGGACTGTTAAATGCAACTTAATTTATTTTGTGATACTGGAGGTTGAACCCAGGGGTACTTTACCCCTGAGCTACATTGCCTAACCCTATTTATTTATTTATTTAATCATTTTGTGCTTTTAAAAATATTTGCTATTTTAAAATTTTTTTTTACATGTTTGCATTACATAACGCTTGCATTCCTTGTGGGGAGTTGGTCCATGTACACATCGCATCTTAATTCCTTTTTTCATTCTCTTTCCCTTCCTTCCCTACCCCCTCCATCTATCTCTGGATTCCCTTCCCTTTTTTTGATATGTTTTTTGCAGCACATGAAGTTTACATTCCTTCTGTAGGACAAGTTCTCGCTAAGCTGCCCAAGCTGGCTTCAAACTTGAGATCCTCCCGCTTTTGCCTCCCAGTGAAAGGAACAACAAGCACGTGCCATGGTGTGAGGGAATTTTTATGAATTATGTTTGTTTCTTTTTGTTTTGGTACCGGGGATCAAACTCACGACCTTGTGTTTGCCAGCCAGGCGCTTATGCTGCTGAGCTAAATCCCCAGCCCTCGAGGGAATATTTAAATAAAGCTAAGGGTCCCTGGAAACTTCAGTCCTTCCAATGTGTGGATGAAACCTGTGAAGGAAAGCAGCAGGGAACATGAATCTGCCAAATTCAGGAAACCTGAAATCTTTGTTCTCATTCCCTTCCAAGTTATAGATTCTGTTTACAGAGAGGGAGAGAGAGAGAGAGAGAGAGAGAGAGAGAGAGAGAGAGAGAGAGAGAGAGAGAGAGAGAGAGAGAGAGAGAGACAGAGACAGAGAGAGAGAGGAAGAGGGAGAGGGGGAGAGAGAGAGAGAGAGAGAGAGAGAGAGAGAGAGAGAGAGAGAGAGAGAGAGAGAGACTGTTTGGGTACTGAATTGGAACTGTCCCTTAAGAGTTTAGTAAACTAAACTCAAAAGTGAATTTGTTTGTCTCATCTTTAGGCTTTGTGCAGAATCAAGCAATGGCGAGTAATTAAAATCATGGGACTTGGAGTCTCAGACCAGTTTGCATCTTGGTATTGCACCTTGCTGTCTGCAAGATGGCATGCAACTTCCTTAATTTTTTTAGGTCTCAGCTTTCTCAGAACATATTGTGAACGTTAAAGGAGATAATACCTAAAAGATATCAGCATACACACTGCTCAGCGAATGATAATATTATCATGGTTTTTAGAGAACATATCCCAATTGTCAGTTACCTGCTTTTTCAATATAGCACTGTAGCTTTGGGGGAAGGGTGTGTTTAGAGGGTAGAGTATTGAAGGGAGCAGGATATCCACTAGCTGCATGGATGGCAGCAAAGTTATATAATATCTCTAGGCTTCAGGATCCACCTACACACCAGGGAAATTAAACGTATATGGGTAGTGTGAGGATTAGAATAGTCAGGCTCCTGGTACATCATCAGTCTGCAGAATTAGTAGGTGTTAATATCAGTGGGCCATTAATATGAGCACTATGTTTTCTGACTCAAGAGACTTGGGTCCAGGAGTATCTCATTCTTCTGACTCTTCCTAGATACACTTTTTATTTAGTAAACTGATTATACCCTCATGTAGCAACCTACAAAATGAAGACAGGAATTGTAGGCCTAGCTGTTGGTTCCAGGATAACTGTGAGTCAGGTTTTTAAGTATTATAAATAGTTAAATGGTACCTTAAGGCATTTTTTCACACATGTAGTTTCTTAAGGTATATAAATGTTTTCTTCATGCACAGTTACCGTTATTTTGCAAAACAATGGCATAAGGTAGGTGGGATGAATATATTTGCGCTTTTAAAAAATAGGTAAAGAAACAGAAGTTCAAAGAGATTACCTAATGTTTTTAAAACCATGAAATTGGCAAATAACAAACTGAGGTCTCATTCTTGCAGAACTAAGGATAGAACTCAGTGAACAGAAAGCACTCTTTGAGTGCATTGGTAAGAAGGCAGAAACCGTGTCTTCATCTCTAAAATTGCAAAGACTTGATGTAGATCATAGCCAAGAGACTTCTTTTCCTTTTAGCTGGATGTGGTCATTGCCAGAGGGAGAGAAAAAAGATTTGATGTAAGAATATGTTATATTCTCTTCTTTAGATAAGTTTTGCCTTGAAAGTTGGGAATACATGCCATCCAAGGAACTGCCCGAT
>RJWM01014481.1:0-50395 GCA_004363535.1 Dasyprocta punctata
TGTCTATATCTGTCAATATCCCCAACCCCTAGGAAGGTAATGATATGCAATATTGTAACTACTGCCAAACTTCAACCACCTCAGTGTGTAAACCTACAATGTTATCGTATCAGATCTGTTGTTGTTGTTTGTCTGTCTTTTTTGACTTTTATTTCTAGCTTCTGTATCTATTTTCTCTTAAATAAAAAAAAAGAATGTTTGCTTTTCCTACCCATGAGCAGAGAATATCTTTCTATTTTCTGAAATCCTCTTCAATTTCCTTTTTCAGAGTAATGTAATTTTCATGGTATAGATCTTTTACTTCCTTTGTTAGATTGATTCTGAAGCATTTCTTTCTTCTTTTTTTTTTTTTTTTTGGATGCTATAGTGAAGTGTGTGGTGTTCCTTATTTCTTCTTTCAGTGAATTTGTTGTTTGTGCATGTATTGATTTGATCCTGTGTCCCCCCACCAAGGCCTCATGCAATTTGGATGGGGCTGAGTTTGGCATTCCTGGTTGGTTTGTCGTCTAGCTCTGGGATTGGTGATGTGAGTGCTGCACCCACCCAGGGGTGGAGCCAACATACAGAGAAAGGGAGGGAGGAATGTGCCTCTTTGGCTCACTCTCTTTCACCAGTTCGCCTTGTTGTTTGGTGGCCGCCATGAATGGCTGCCCCACCATATCATGCTGCCTTGGAGCCGACTAAGTATGGAATGAAACCCTTAAGAACTGCAAGAAATAAACCTTTCCTTTCCTAATTTTGGGCATCAGGTATTTTGTCTCTGCAAAGACAGAAAAGTAATTATGACAGTGTACAAGAATGCTATTGATTTTTGAGTGTTGACCTTATATCCAACAACATTACTGAATTTGGTTATTACATCTAGAAGTCTTTCAATGGATTTTTGGGGGTCTTCTGTGTACAGTATCATATCATCTACAAAGAGTGATAATTTAACTTCTTCCTTTCCTATCCTTATTCCTTTTATTTCTCTCTCTTGTCTAATTGCTCTGGCTAATGTTTCCAGAATGATATTGTTTAAGAGTGGTGATAATGGGTATCTTTGTCTTGTTCCTGATTTTAGGTTGAAGGTTTTCAGTTTTGTCCATTTAGTAAGATATTGGCTATTGTTTTATGATATATGGCTTTTACCAGGTTGAGGTAGAGGCCATCTATTCCAATTTTCTGTAGGGTTTTTATCATGAATGAGTGTTGAATTTTGTTGAAAGCTTTTTCTGCATCTATTGAGATGATCATGTGATTCTTGTCCTTGACTCTGTTGATAAGGTACATTACATTTATTGATTTGTGTATGTTGAACCATTCCTGCATTCCTGGGATGAACCCCACCTGATCATGTTGTATAATCTTCCTGATGACTTGTTGCATTCTATTTGCCAGTATTTTATTGCGGATTTTTCAATCTATGTTCAATAGGGAGATTGACCTGTAATTTTCTAGTTTGGCTGGGTCTTTTTCTGGTTTTGGTATGAGGGTAATACTTGCTTTCAGGAATGAGTTTAGGAGTCTTGCTTCCCTTTCAATTTCATTAAAGTGTTTGAGAAGTGTTGGCATTAAGTCTTCCCTAGACTTCTTATAGAATTGAGCAGTGAATCCATCAGGACCTAGGCTTTTCTTTGTTGGTAAGCTTCTAATTATAATTTCAATTTCAATAAATGAAATTGCGTTATTCAGCAGTTTTACATTCTCTTAATTGAGCTTTGGTAATTCATACATTTCTAGAAATCTTTCCATTTCTTCTGTGTTTTCAAATCTATGGGAGTAAGGATTTTTGAAAAAGGTATTGTTGATCTTCTGTATTTCCACAGGATCTGTAGTCATTTCTTATTTATCCTTTCTTATTGCATGTATTTGAGTTTTTTCTTTGTTCCTTTTGATAATATTGGCTAGGGGTTTATCAATATGATTTATTCTTTCAAGAACCAACTCTTCAATTCATTAATTCTTTGTATTATTTTCTTATTTTCAACTGCATTAATTTCTGCTCTGATCTTTATAACTTCCTCCCTTCTTTGGGTTTTGAACTTGACTTTCTCTTCTTTTTCTAGAAGTTTGAGGTGCAGCATTAGGTTTTTTATGTGTGTTCTTTCCAATTTTTCTGATGTGGGAGCTTAGTGCTATAAATTTCCCTCTTAGTATTGCTTTCATTGTATCCCATGGTTTCGGTAAGTTGTATTTGGATTTTTGTTTGATTGTAGATATTCTTTTATTCCTTCTTTAATTTCTTCTGTGACCCATTGATTATTTAGGAGAGTGTTATTTAACTTTCGTGTGTTTATGGGGTTCTTATGGGCTTTTTGTCATTAATTTCCAATTTTATTGGACTTTGGCCAGATAATATGCATGGAATTATTTCAATTCCTTTGCATTTACTTAAGCATGTTCTGTGGGCTAGTATATTATCTATTTTAGAGAATGACCCAGGTGCAACTGAGAAGAATGTGTATTTTGACATTGTTCAGTGGAACACTTGGTACATATCTACTAGGTTCATTTGTTCACAAGTTTGATTCAGTTCTGTTATTTCTTTGCTGATTTTTTGTTTGGTTGATCTGTATCTTTGTGATGATGGCATGTTAAGGTCCCCTGTTATAACTGTATTATTGCTTACTTGGTATGTCTATTAAAATTTGTCTTACATAGTTGGGTGCTCCCATATTCAGTGCATATATATTTATGATTCTAATCTCTTCCTTTTCAAGTTTCCCCCTAACAAGTATATAATGACCTTCTTTACCACTTTTGATCATTCTTGGTTTGAAGTTCACATTGTATGTAAACAAAATAGTTATTCCTGCTTTTTTCTGGGTTCCTGTTACATGGAGTACTGTTTTCCATTCTTTGATTTTTAGTCTATGAATTTCCTTCTGAGTTAAATGTGTTTCTTGTACAAGTATATTGTTGGATTTTCTGCCAGTCGTTTTCTTATTGATGAGTTAAGACCATTTACATTGATTGATATAACTGATATGTCCTGACTTATCCCTATCATGTTGTCTTTCTGTTGTTGGTTTCCTACTTTTTCTGTTTAATTATTTGCCTTGCTTAGTGGTTTACTTCTACTCTTGTTCTTGGAATTGTAGTTATCTTTGTCTCTTTCTAGAGTGTCTTTCAGTACTGTTCGTAATGTTTGTGTGGTGTGGTGGCCATGAATTTCTTCAGTTTTTCTTTGTTGTGTAAGTATCTTATTTCTCCATCAATTTTTAAAGATAGTTTTGCAGGATACATCAATCTGGGTTGAAAGCTGTTCTCTTTCAGGATTTGTAATACTTCACTCCAAGTTCTTCTTGACTTGAAGGTTCGTGTTGAGAAGTGTGCCATAATTCTTATAGACTTTCCTTCGTAGATGATCTGTTTCTTTTCTCTGACAGCTTAGTATTCTGTTCTTGTGCTGAATTTCAGATTTCCTAATTATTAGATGTCTGAGGGAAGATTTATTTTGATTATGGTTAATTAGGGTTCTGTATGCCTCACTTATCTGCATACCAGATTCTCTTCCCATGTCTGGAAAATTTTCTGCTATTATTTCTGCAAATAGTTTTCATAGGTCAGTAGTATTGACGCCTGCTGTTTCATTTACACCAACAATTGTATATTATTTCTCTTTGCATCATCTTGCAGATGTTGAATTGTTTCTTGGTTCCTTGTTATTTTCTTATTTGATCATAAACTTCCATGCTGTCTTCAAGGTCTGAGAATCTATCTTCAGCTTCAATCAAGCAGTTTTGCCAACTTTCAATGGAATTTTAAATTTCCTGAATATTCCTTTGAATCCATTTAATGCATTCTAATTCTGTCTTATATTGTTCATTCAAAGTTCCCATCATTTTCTAATATTGTTCTACTTTTTTATCTTGATCTTCTTTAGATACACACAGCATTTCTTTCATAATGTTTGTCATTTCAATTTTTAACTGAGAGATTATTTCTGATTTGATTTCCTCTATAGCTTCATGGCATTGTTTCTTTACTTCAGTTGCTATCATTTCAGAAAGTTCAGATGTGTGATTTCCAGTGTCTTCTATTTCAGTGTCTCTTAGGTTTGTTTTCAGTGGGCTGGAGGACTGAGACTGCATCTTGCTCTTTTCTTTTGCCATTTTCCTCTGGGACCTGTGTGGCTGGCCAGGTAGCCTCCCAATGGATTGCACTGGAATTCTGCACTGGATAGAACTTCAATCTTCCAATATCCTCATGGCTAGCTGGAGCACACCCTCAAACTATGATGTCCCAGTCTTGTGCTATGTGTCCTGTGCAGCTGGCCCTGTGCTCCCCTGATGTACTTTGTTGTGTTGCTCTGGGATGCTGGACTGGGCAGAGCTTGTATCCTCCCTGCAGCTAGCAGGGCTACACCTCCAGAGTGTGTTGCTGGGGCCTAGAACCTGGTTGAGTGAAGTTCAGAACCTCCACAACCCAAGTGGCTAACAGGGAATCATTCCCGGAGTGTGGCACTGGGGTCTTGAGCCTAGCTGCCTGGAGTTCAGTGACTCCAGTATCAAGGAAGCTAGGCACAGCCTGCTTGCAGAGTGTGGAACCACTGGCACCTTGTTTCTGGCTGCTAGGATTTCAGAGCCTCTGGAGTGCAGGGCTAGCCAGAGCACATCCCTGGAGTATGGTGCTGGGGCCTTATTCCTAGCTGGGTGGAGTTCAGAACCTCCAGGAACTGCCACTTGGCTAGCTGGTCCACAATCCTGATCTATGAAGCTGGGCCTTGTGCTCTGATGGGCAGAACTCAAATTCTCCAAGACCCTTTGGCTATGCAGGTTCCTCCCTGATGAGCAGCTCTGGGGCTCTGGACTGGGCTGGATTCACTACTTTTTTGTCCTGTGTGGCTGGCTAGGCTTTCCCATGACGGATTGTGCTGGGACATTGGGCTGGGCAGAGCTCAGATCCTCTGTGCAGCTAGATAGCATGCACTCTCGGAGTGTGGCACTGGCGCCTTACACCTGGCTTAGTGGAGTTCAGAACCTCTGGGACCTAGGCAACTAGGTAGAGTGCAGCCCCAGAGTGTGGCACCACTGGGACCTTGTATCTGGTTGCAAGGAGTTCAGAGCCTCTAGAGCATGGGGCTAGCCAGAGCATGCCCCTGGTGTATGGTGCCCTCTTTCTTTTTCTCTTTCTTTCTTTCTTTCTTTCTTTATTTCCTTTGGTACTAGGAATCAAACTCAGGACCTTGTACTTGCCAGGCAGGCACTGTGCCACTGACTTATATACCCGGCAGGTCTAACAGATATCTTTAGGCAATGATATTTGAAAAAAAATAAAATATTATTCTTGTTTTCAAATTTACTCCAAACTGCATTTTAGACTTTTATAATTTAATGAATCTGCATATGAAATCAAAAAATACTTTTAAAATTAGAAAAATCACATTTAGAATTGGTAACATTACAGACAATATATAACAGATACTCATTAAATATGTTACCATTACAATTATTTAAAGCAAAAATATACAAAATTAACTGATCCATCTTAGTCACGAACTTAACCCTTTTCTCTCCATTCTCTGATAAACTCAACTCAAATCTACTAAAGATAACGGGCAATTTTAATGGTTTCTGCATCCTAAGCACAGGGGCCTGTGCCTGCCTTGTAGCACCATATAGAGGAAATAGTGACTAAATAAAGAATATCCTCCTCTGGAAAGGGCTTTTCCCAGGAATGTAGAAGGCACAGAAGAAAACCCTGTGTGAAGGGCTAGCCCAGGTGCTTTGGTGCCAGACTTCATTTGACCTCACAACCCTTTCTGAGATTATCTCCATTGTCCTGATGAGGAAATGTGGCCCAAAGAGGTTACACATCTTACCGCAGCTCATGCAGACAGCTGGCTGTGATAGAGGGCTAATGCCAACTCCACCAGACTTTCAGCATCTTTTCTTTCTACACTTCAAGATTGGACTGGGATACCTTACAAGTGATTGTATTTGAGGTGGTTAAAAGTCAGACTGGCCCTTTAGACCTTACCTGATTCATTATCGCAAGCCACAGAAATGTGAATCCCTGTGGTCCAGTGGCTCACTGATTAAGAACCCAGAGCTACCATCCCCCAGGTGATGGAGTGGACCAGCAGCCTTCTTTAGACAAAGAAATGAAATGATTTTTTACCCATTCCTCTAAATTACCATTTCCATGTCTCAGGAGACTTAGCGATCAGAGATGATGCAAAGAGAGGCAGTGGACTTGGAAAGGTCAATGATATTAAAATGCAGAAAATCTTCCTCCATTAATGCCCTAATTGTTTTTATCACCCAGTTTTCACTCAAACGTCAAACTTAATTTCTGCCTTTTTCCTCTCCCAGGTCACAGATGTTTAATATTCCAGACTAAGACATAATGAACCTTTTTATGTCACTGTAATACTTAGTCTCTTTAAAACATGATTAACTTCATCCATTGTGCAATTCAGGGATGACTGGAAACTTTGGAGATGGGATTCCATTAAGTGGATATTATCACCTAGCCTTACTGAATGGGAGATTAAACCAGGTGGCAGAGGTCAGTGGTGATAAAGTACACTGCCAACCTGGGTTGATTGTAAAACTCTGGTCAAAAAAAATAAAACATTATGGAGATTGGGTAGTAAGGTGTTTGAAAAGCTACAGCATTTCAATTTTGTGAAAAGTAAGCTTTCACGTGAACAGTGTCTTAAATGTGCTACTTTACTAATGCATCCTAAAGTATCTCTCAGTCTATGCTCATAAAAATTTTGGTGTCCACCTTTAACTGCCTCATTATGGCAAAAATAAGCACATAAGCCATTGAGTAGGTGATTGTTCATAAGTGTCACCAAAAACATAAGGAGCATGTATGTGTTTGGGCAGATAAATACGAGGATGCAGCTATCATTTTTATTTCTATATTTACTTATCAAAGTAATTTAAGTTTCCCATGCTTATGAAACATGCTGTGAGGAATTATGGCAGTGCCTGATGTTCATTTGAATCACATGTAGCTAACAGTTACAAAAATATGGGGCACATCTACTGAGAACTTTTTTTATAATTTATAAGTGAAGCCTTTTTTATAATTATCAAGACATAACCACCAGTCTCTGTTTTCTATCAGTAACCAAAATAATATAGCTAAAATAATAATACTAGAAGGTTGAATGGCACCAATTAAATTTTGGCCCCTACCATGGACCAATAAGCTATTACTACAGATCTGGTCAATTTTGCTTCTTTGATATTTTTTAAGGCATCTGCTTTCCATTGCTGTAACCACTGCTGGAGCTCAGCAGCTCCTAAGTTCTGCATGGGGTTGTCTCCAAGGGTGCTTCTCAAAGAGAATCTCTGACTCTGTGCTACCCCAGTTCTTTCCATGTCTCATGCATGACTCAGATCCCATGTGCTTCAAGCAGCAACCAACACCCTAGAATCTGGACCTTTTCAGTCTCTGCCTCCACTAGTAGCCTTACCTAGTGGTTGTTTTCTTCCTGGCTCTGCAGTTTCTGCCACCATGTGTGCCCACACCTGCAGCCATGTAGAGAGGTTCCATTTGAAGGGAATCTGGGATCCTGGAGACAGAATTTGTTTGTTCCCTGATGACTGATTCTGAGACGCTAGCAAAAGAGATAAAGTCAAAAACATATAGACTAGATCATTGTACTTAAATAGTTTATTCTACCATATATCATAGGAGAGAGATAATGACGTGGATCAGAAACATATGTGTGTATGCACTTTATTGATTTTCGTATACTAAAATTTTGAATTATTATATACTGTTGAATAATTTTACTTTTATTGATTTTAATAAATTGCCTTAAATTTTTCCAATATATAATCATACCACTTAAACTATGAATAGTTTCATTTTCTTTGTTCAATTTTTGTATACATAATTTTCAATCCTACTAGCATATCCAGTATTATGATGAATTATAGTAGTAACAGGTATGAATCCTTCACTTTTTCTGAATTTAGTCAGAATGCTTCTAGTACTTCCACATACATGTTGAAACTGCCTTGGAGACAAAAAAGACATGATTTACTAAGTTATGAAAGATTTTGTGAATTTGACTTTATTGAGCTTTTTGAATCTTGAATAGGTGTTCCATTTTGTTGGATGCCACTTTAGCACTATCAGATTATCATGAATGTCCTTCTTGGATACATAAACATGATGATTTAAACACATTGCATTATAATGAAGCACCCTTTAATTATTAAAATAAATACCACATAGCTATGCTGAACTTTTCTAAATGTGCTATGAAATCATTTGTTAATATTTTATTTAGGATTTTGTCTCATTTGCTCAAATGAGATTTTCTGTAGTTTCATTTCTGTCCAATATTCTATTTATGTTTATGCTGTGCTTTTGTTCTGTTTATGCTATGTTCAGAACAAGGAAGAATCTGAAGGTTTTGATTTTTTACTGATATTCTGAAGAGATTCCGATAGGAAATACCCACACTTTCTGCCCTGGGCAGAAGTCCCAAGACACTTCCTCAATTTGGTGTCTTGAGGTGGAAGCTGTCTCGTGACAAGTTTTTCTGTTTCTTATGAATGTATTTTCCTGTTTGGACTCCTCTTCATGTCTTTTAAGTCAGCTTTGGGGATTTGTGTTTCTCTAGAAAAAGCAGCTTTCACTCCAGGCTTTTATTTTGCTTGCACAGACTCAAGCAACATTTATTAGATTCTAATGTCTACTTTCTGTTGCTAACCCTCCCCTTTTCATTTTTCTGTATTTGCACCATTTTTATTCTCAACTAGATGAACTTCTTCAGTGTATTTGTTCCCAGGCATCAATTTTTGTTTTTTCTTGACCAGTTTTCCTCATTGCCCATTTCCCAACTCATCGATACCTCTTCCACCTTTGTCACTCTCTAGCTCCTTCTGTTTTTCACTGACTTTTGTCATTTTCATTTTTGTAATTAGCCCTTTCAGTCCTTACTTTTGGTATACAGTTCATATATCCTTGTTCTGTCTTACTTGTTGAATAAGTGCTAAATGCTACAAATTCTCCCTGAATGATGTTTTCACTGTATCTATCGAGTCTGATATGGAGGGTTTTCATTAGTAATATTTAAAAATTTTCTGCACTTTGATCTTGTAGATTATTTAAACTACAGTTTCTTGAAACATGTATTTTCAACTCCCAAGAGTTACGTATTAAATTCCCACATGAAGCGTGGAGGGGACAGATACTGGATGTCATTACTATTACCAAGTTACAGATGAGGAAACTGAGATCAGAGAGGTTAGTGAACTCTGGTTTTTCCTCCTGAGGTTCTCAGCTCTTACTTCAAAGGTAGAAATACCAGTGTTCCTTCCCACACATTCTGTGTTCTCCTGTGCTTTTCTCTATAGTCCTCACTTCCTGCCACATCCTTTAGTCTCCGCTTACCTATGACCTCTACAAAGAGCCTTACCCAGACTGCCATAGCCAGACTCCAAGATGGCCCTATGACCTCAACTCCTGTCTTGTGTCACCTCTCCTCATTTAAATCAGAGCTGACTATGCCATACTAAGACCTTGTGAAAGGGATAGAGGTGTCTTCCTGGGCTGGGTCGTAAAGGTACATGGCTCTACCTTCACCCACTCACCTGCATCATTCACTCTGTGAGAAGTCAGCTGTCCTGTTGTAAAGACACCAAGTATCCCCATGGGGAGACCCACGTGTGGAGGAACTGAGACCTCCAACTGCAGCCAGAGCCCTCTCACAGTTCTCTTGTGTTAAGTGAGCCACCTAGGAAGTGGACCCTCCAAGTTTAGTGGAACTTCAGATCATGACAGGCCAGTTAATGTCTTTTTCTTCTCTTTTCTTTTACTTTTTTCTTTTTTTTTGATGTACTGGGAATAGAACTCAGGAGATATATATATATATATATCACTGAGTTACCTAGGTTGGGCTCAAATTTACAATTTTCCTGCATCAACTTCCCAGAGGGCTGAGATTACAGGTGTAGTCACATTAGGCATCAACCAACAACTTCCCCATTATCCCTTAGAACTCCCATACAAATTCATCTCTAATTTTATGACTTATTGGAACTATAATGATAACAAATATTAATTATTGTTTTAAGCCACTGTTTTGAAGTGATTAGGTACACACTAATAGACTATCACACAAATATTTTGATGTGAGCACATCATTTAACTTTAAGCTTTATTTGTAAGTAATATCTAAAACAGACATTTTTAATTTCTAAAATGTTATCAATGCCTTACACCTGCATGTGGTTCAGATATGGCATGATTTATAGTCTAGATTAATATAAGAGCAGAGACTGGCATACCAAAATCTAACACATATTTTCTTAGCTACCTTTCTTGATGCCAGGACAAAATACCCTATACCCCAAGTTAAAGGAGGAAAGGTTTATTTGTCCCACAGTTGTAGAGATTTCAGTCCATAATCAGTTGACTCTAAGGCAGGGTGGTTTGTTAGACAGGCATTACATAGAAGAAACAGTTCATGGCAGGCAGGAGGTAGCAAAGCAAGCAAGGAAACTCAGCAAGTTTTTCCTATCCCTTTTATATTCTATGTAGCCTGCCAGAATTAGGGTAGTACCAAACCAAGCAATGGACTGATTTAGTAATCACCCACCCTTAATCCTAACACCCTTAATCCTAGCGTTGCACCATGAATCAGTCACACACTCTAGAACCAGCCACCTCTGACAAAGCCCCATCTATGATCACATGAGGCTTTGAGGAGACATCTAAACACAAGCTGTAACACATGTGGTGCGAGCTACAGGACTGAATGGAGAGCCAGAGCAGTAGGGGTCTGTATGGGGTATGCTATGTCCCCCCAAGTCCTCATATACTTTTAATGGGGCCAAGTCCAGTGCTTACTTGTGTTTGGTTTATTGTCTAGCATCAGGATTGGCAATGTGAGTGCTGTACCTGCCCAGGGGTGGAGCCGACATACAGTGTAAATGAGGCGGGTCTTCCTCTTGTGAGTCTGCCCTTTCTGATGCGTGCCTTCTCTCTCGCCAGCGTGCCTTGCTGCTTGCAGCTGCCATGAACTGCAGTCCCGTCACACCATGCTGACTTGGAACCAACTAAGTAAGGACTGAAACTCCTGAGAAACTGTGAGAATAAACCTTTCCTTCCCTAATTTTGGGCGTCAGGTATTTTGTCTCAGCAACAAGTGAAAAGTAAGTAAGACAGGGTCTTAGGAACATTGGGGTAGATAAGGGGAAAATAGAGGAAATTTCCACTTAAAACCAAAAGAAAAAAAGGTGACTTATTATTTCAACACTGTCTCCTGAAGTGACATAGACAATTTTAAAATATATTCCTGATACATGATGAAATGGCCTGAGTAGATTTAAAGAGGGTTCACTTATTTCCTTTAGGTGTGTGTTTATATGGATAGAGGAAAATGAACTAAAAACTGACTGTCTTCTAAAAGAATTTTGAAAAGCAGAAAAGTCACCAAGACTTGTTGGACTTAAAATGATATCTCATCTGCAGTCTCTCTCAGCATAAGACTGTCAAGATAAGAACAGTCCTCTGAGCAAAGATCGTTTCAGGCTGGGAACATGGCAACTTTTGTTAAGGGGTCAACATGTTCTAAGATAGTGCCCCAAACTCATGTATGTATACAAGTGCTTCTCAAGAACCTTAAGAGGATTCCTCACAGATCATCCCCTTTAAATAATGGAGCTTCCTTACCCAGCAACATCCTCAGGAGTTCATGGAAGAGAAAAGGGTACCAAAAAGACTGTTGTGACTCAGAGTTGTTTCTCTAAGGTGTAGTTATGAATTAACAAACCAGGCAATTTTATGTGCAAATAATAATTGTATGCCTTTGGACTGACATAGAGATACAGAATACAAAGAGCACATTAGACACTTAACCTCTGTGTTCATAAAGCGGGCTGTGAAGTTTACTCCTTTGAAAACACTTGTGTCACTTCATGTGGGAAATTAAGAGTAATTCAAAAGGGAATCAGAGACGCAGGGGTGGACCAATATCTCCCCCCAGATCTGGTGAGATGAGACTAGGGGGTTACAGGAAGGGAGTGAATGTGTTGTTCGCATAGGAAGGATTTCAACTTTTGTGGCCATAGGGAGAACCAGGAAACAGCCACCTTCAAGTCATTTACCCTACACTATCCAAGGTAACTGACAGGAATTTGATATTCCTTTTGTTTCTTTAAAATCAAAAGTTTAAATCTTAGGTAAGGCTCCCATCCTCAGTGTGTGATTAAGGTGCAAGAATGGGAGTGGAAGAGGGGTGCAAGTTATTCACACTCAAGAATGTGATTAGTATTTTCCATGCCTGACCAACTGCTTAACAATGTTAATTGCATTTAGTCCTTACAGCAAACACTTAAGGTGGGTTTCATTACTATCTCTAAATTCAACAAGAGGAAACTCAAGCTCAGAGAGGCTGATTAAGCAACCTGTAGCTGTGCAGCTGGAAGGACTGAACCTTTGCATGAGGAATTATGTTTTCTGACTCCAAAGTCTACATCATTAACCACAATATCTATTCTGCTCTTACTCTCTTCCTGGGTCTCAAAGATTCATATTGGTGACGTTTTACAAATTACAACACACCTTATAATTATTTCTTTACCTTCTCTTTGAAAAAAATTGAGATTAGGCACTGAGTTTCCCGGATTTCATAAAAGAGGCAATCAAAAGGAAGGCATAATGAAGCTGGTGGAGAGAGACAGAATGAGTAAACATTTACTGGATACCTAATGTGCGCTGGCACTGAGCCTAGTCACACACAAATGTCATCTCATAAAATCTTGAGAGACCCCAGTGCAAAATATACTTGATAGAGGAAAAAACTGAGGCTCAGAGAAATTGCATCATTTTACCACATTCCTTTGGCCAGAAAGTAAGAGGAAGAGCCAGGAGGTCAGTTCTCATGTGTCTGATTCCCAGACTTCTACGCCAAGAAAATGCCTTGAACATGAAGAAGGGTGTGAGCAGGCCGAGTGGCTGCCACCGTGTCCTCCCACAGCTGCCCCGTGCCAGCCTGTGACTCTCCACCCCTTTCACACATGGTGATCTTCTTCTATACCCATGGTTTTCTATCTGTGTGACTGTGCTATGTTATGTAAACACCCTGGCACTTCATTTCTCATCTGAACCAAGAAATCGATAATCTGCATCCCAGTGTACTAAGATGTTATTAGGAGACAATAGCCAATGTGGTTCCATTCATTGCTATGTAACAAGCCACTGTAAGGCAGTGGTTTAAACCAGCAATGAATTGTGTGCTACTGTAACTCATCAATTGGATGGGTCATTGTCCTGGTCTTCCTTGGCTCACTCATATACATAGCTGTAATTGACTGGTTGGCTGGCTAAGTTTCAGTGAGATGCGAGGATTCGGCTGGGGTGGCTGCAATGACCAGGTTTCTCTCTACTTGATCTTCCATTGGGTCTTCTTTGCTACATGGAAGTCTCCAAGATGCACCTCAAATGGTCAAGGTAAAGGTTGAAGGCCTTCTGGGTGGAACCTCTGCAGCTTGTTCAACATCTCTTCTATTCAACATGAATTTTCTTGTGTCTGTTGGTCAATGTAAGATACAACGTCAGGCCAGATTCAAGACTGAAGATTTGATTCCAACCTTGAGTAAACACAGTGACTAAGATCACAGTGGGAAGGCCAGGACCACAGCATCAGAGCAATCTGAGGTTCCATATTATTGCCTACCTGTGTAAGAATGTAATGTTGTCTGCAATTATCATTTGAAAATCGAAGAGATTACTGCCCCCCAACTCTTACCTGTGTTTCTGAGGCTTTTCATTATCCCTGGCTCTCCTGGCTCAGCCTGTCTGTCAGGGAAGAGCATCCCGCAGCTGCACCCCTGCCAAGTCTGTGTCCTTTGACCTTATCAATGCAATCCTGCCATAACCATTCCCAAAAGTTGCAGTCATAAATCCAGGCCACAGTATACATTTTTACTTAATGTATTTCAATTCATTCCTACTATGTGCCTTTTATTTTATAATTTTTCAATACTCATTTCCCATTTTCTTTCCTTTGGCTTATTTTGTCCTCACTGCCCACCTCACCCCAGCATTCATGCCTGAAGGGAGTTCTTCCCATTGTCTAGAGCTGTTCCTCTCAAAGCCTGTGGGCTCCTGCTCTCTAGGGCAGCAGCTACCCTGTCCAGTTGAGGATACCAAGCAAGTCCTGAGTCTACCCCTAGTGTCAGTGAATTTGGGGTTGTTTACAGGGAAATAGAGGACAGAGGACAGCACCCAGAAAATAGTCCAAGTGTCACAAACTGCCAGAAATCACGCTCTGTGTTCCTTCCTCGCCTCCTGGATGCCCGTATCCATGTAAGGAGAGAACACCACAGCTATTCTAATTTCCAGCTCTGCAATCCTAGTAGAAAAAGAGGGACTGATGTCCTAAGTAATGGCTCAGAGGTCTCTGTCTCCATCAGCCCCACCTCAGCAGAGGCATTTGTACCACTTACCTCATAGACAGTGGCTCTGGTGACTTACACTGTGCCCCTTGATTTTTGCCACCAAGAGGCAGGTGTTGTTTTTCCCAAGGCAATGTAGGATTAAGACAAGAGCAACCCTCAGGATCCAGATTTCTGTTACTACTGCTGCCCTGGTCTGCAGGCACCAACTCCCACCTGGACACATAGCCAAGGATAGAGCAAATGCATACAAGACATATATACCACTTCAAGAGGGTTATAAGTGGCCCCAGGGGATTCCCTTGGGATTTTGCTAATTCTCAGAACTCACAGTCATTTTGTGGAAAAGGAGCTACCTTAGGCAGACTAGAATGTTAAGAAGGTAAATTTTCAGCATCTTTCTCCCTCCACACAGGCCACACAAGGGCCTGGTGAGTGTCACTGGCATGTTGTTTCCACAATCAACTGAGTTGTGAAATTTGCAAAAGTCAGACAGTGTCATCACAATTAGTAGGATAACCATTGCTTTCACTGTACAGTGTCTACTACCAAATACCCACCCACCGTGGGTGGCATGCACACAGCAACGGGATTTTGGGCATCTGGCTCAACAGAGGTTGAGCCGGGTACACGTCTAATGGGAATTTGTTCAGATCTACAGTTGTTCATCAGTATCCCTGAGGGATTAAGTTCCAAGATACAAAACTCTATCAATGCTCAGGACTCTTATATAAAATGGCATGGTTTCTGTATATAATCTACACACATCTTTCCATACAAAATTGGACAAAATTATCAAAACTTGTATGTATAAACCTACAGAACAGCAAACAGAGTGCATGTTTGTATGAAAAAATGTGTGATTTTTAACATCACAATGTCCTGTACTGCCTCCAGGATATCCCATGCATCTTGCCCTGAGATGGACTCTTGGGTTCCAGGGGAGAAGAAAGGAAAGTTGTCAATGCTGGAGCAGAATAGCCTGAAGAAACAGGTGATGACTCCTATGTGTTATCCAGTGAATCTACAGATGTGACGAAAGAAAAACTGAGTTACACAATGAAGTAGCTCATTCCAAAATATGAGTAGTCGTTTTAAAAGCATTTGGATTGGTCTTGTGTATGTCATAATCTCAGATTAATGGTACGCACTTCCAGAAATATATATCATATCAAAGTAAAAATGTGATTGGCAAGAAATGTCTTAATAGAGAACTAAATAAAAAAAGACTGGCAGAGTCTTCAATATCAAAATATCTTATATTATGGTAGAAATTAAAACTCTGATGGCAAAACTTGTAAAAGAAGAAACTGAAGCATAATAGGAAAAATATAAAAGCAAAATGACAATAACAAGGTTGGGAGAATCACGACCACCCCAAGTAGGAGTTACAGCAGGAAAGAGAAGACTGAGAGCCAAGGTAAAACAATTTGTACAATCTGCAGGCCTGAAGCACAGGTCAACAACTTCACTTTGATAAATTTGTCGACTCGCATTTGTTCTGAGACCTTTCGTGATGGCCTGTTATGGCAAGTAGCATTTTTGTTCCATCTGTTTCTTTAAAACACAACTGTTTTTTCCCAATATCATGCTCACGGTAATGTTTATGAAGAACCCAAGAGGTCATTTGATGGACAGAAAATGTGCTTCTGAAACAAACATTAAAAAAAATAATGGCAACCTGCTGAGACTGTGGGCACCCTACATGAACACTAATGGCTGGGCATGATCTGTGTTCCATTGTGCAGTGCATCAAATGAACCAGACACTGCACTATTGTAGATTCCACATTGGATGTAACAAACACTGATCCCCAGTCAATACTGTGTACTACTCATTAACAGAAAACCCTATGAGGAATTTTTAACATTTTTGCCAGGTGACAGTTATCTATCTGTGACTTTGTTCAAAGTGAAACATGATTTAGACTATAGTGACTGCCTTTGAGTGTTGTTTATGATCATTGTATGTGAACACTGCTATTCTGGAAGTGAGAGAATTGTATGTGTTCTTTAGAAACATTAGACACCTCATTCCTTACTCAAGTTGAAGCAAAGCTGTCTTGTAGCACGGGGGTTGTGAACACATTTGGTGCACTGCTATAGCAAATGTTTGCTTTTCACATCTAAATTGTAGAAGTGTTATTTGACACACACGTGTCCATTTGGATTTTCTTTTAAACAGTTGAATGGTGCCATTATAAACCTATTCAAGACTGGACTATGAGCACAAAGACATTTAAAGAACACTGACATGCATTTTTGAAACTCCAAAGAGAAACCCGAGCTCGAACAAAGTATTTTTAAATGTACTTAAAAAGTTGATAATGCACTATTTAATCATAATTTAAAAAGATGTTCTGGAATGAGTCCATAAAATACATGAGGATTTACAGAGTTCTGAAGTGGATGTTTATGAACTCTTTTGTCATCTTTAAATTAGTATATTATGAAAATTAGAGGAAATTCAATGAAAAATTAAGGGAAACAAACTTAAAATATGAGAGAGAAAGTAATGGAAATCATCCTGGCATTTAGAAGCAAGTTATAACAAAATCGATGTTCAGATCACACAAAATGCGACCATTCATTTGAGGAAAAACGGTCCTCATAGAGACGAGACAGGCCCTTGGATTGTCTGCTATTCCAGTCAGTACAAAGATCGAATCATTTGAAAATCTGAGAAGGTTTTCAAATTTCTGACAAATTTGAAACAAAATGCTGACATAAATGGTAGTCATACAGAAGTCAAGCTACTCTAGTACAAAAAGCGATCACTGAAAACCAGGTTAATGATGGTCTGCATTCAAAGATAATTTCATCGTGAGACATTACACAAGAAATCTTAAAACACACTGAAACTTTAGGCTATATATGGTAGACATTTTATACGCTTTTCCAAAGTTGACAACAATCCTAAACATTTACATGGCATTACAAACAACAGCTTGAGATGCCAAATGTAAGTTTTTTAAACTATCAGTATAAATTTACCAAGCGAGAAGAAAAACATCTATTATAAGATTTCTAATCTCTCATTAGAAATGATTACAAAATTGTCATGTGAACAGGCAATAAGAGTATATACACTATAAAGGTATGTTCAGAAATTAATACTTTTAAAATTAGAAATTTTTTCTGTATTTTGCAATACTATTTTAGATTAGGTAGAGTTTTAGCTTTAGATGATCAGATTTACCTTTTTATTTCTTTTCTGTTTATAAACATTCACTCCTAATCTAGTTTTTTTGTGTACAGTATTTTTTTTTACAAAAATAACCAAAATTGTACAAGCTCTAGGCACCATGCAGTTGTCACCTGCTTGTGGGCAAAGTGATGCCACAGAGACCTAGGGAACCCCACTCCAGTGCCCTCCACTAGGTGACATCTTGGCCACTCTCCTGAAATCCAACCCTACTCATCACCACCTCCACTCTTTGCTTTGCATTTTTTTGCTTTTTTATTTGCATTTAGAACTGCCTAAAACAGTATTTGCTATGGCTTGTGTCTGAGTGACCCTCAAATCCTCACACACTCACAGGTGGGACTTTTCAGAGCTGGTTGGATCTAGGATGATGCTTGGATTAAGGGTGTGTGGCACTAAATTAGTCCCTGATTGGTTTATCATAGTTCAGGGTATAGATAATGGAAGCCCCACCCTGCATGCTGGTGGCACCACCCAAAAGGCTGGCAGCCTGTGTGGGATAAAAGAGAAAGGAAGGATTGCTTGGCTGCTTCTGCTTCTTTCTGCCTTGCTGTAGACTGTTTCTCCTCTGTGCTGCTCCCCTGCCATGCCACCCTGCCTTGGAGCCAGTCAACTATGGACTGAAACCTTCACAACTTGTGAGTCAAAATAAACTTTTCCTCCTGTAACTTATGGGTGTCAGTTTTTTTGTTTTGTTTTGATTTTGTCACTGCAACAAGAAAAGTAGCTAAGTATTCTTTTTAAATAATTTTGTTTTCTCTGTCTGGAAGAGACAATTTCTTGCTAGTACTGCACCCTCACTGCCTAGACCATTTTGGTGTATACATTAGGTACTTAGAAAATATTCTTTTAGAACCAGGGAATGAAAACAGAAACCTAAGTAGTTGTGGATACTTGCAACTATACATCTGTGCATGAAAGGGGCAGATGGGACTGTAGGAAGAATACTGAAGGCCTTGGTCCAGGTTCTGGTCCACCCTTACTAATTTGGTCACTTTGACCAAGTCACTAGCATTCCCAAGATTCTTCACTTGGCAAATGGGAATCACTGAGATACTTACCTCATATATTCAAAAGAGGATAAATGCTAAGGGCTAATAATATTAGGCCTACCACTGCCCAGAGAAAGCTATAGATCCTTTAAGAGACCAGAATTCAAAGCGGGAAGGAAGTGCTGACCTGGATTACAACACAGGATTGTGTAGAGATGAAAATTGAGGCCCCTCTTTTGCCTTCCCAGTGACACTGGGCCACTTTAGTATTTCACCATAAGTCTACCATTTCCTCTACCCAGAACCCCTATATCCCAGCTTTCTCCACCCACTGCACACATCTGCACATACCTCACCCTTGGTTCAGACCATAAGAAGTTCTACTATGCCCAGCCTATAGTTCTGGTCCTCTCATAAACTTAATGCCTACTCCACAGCCAACTTTCGCCATGATCACACATACAGAGCCTGGGAATTATATGTAAGTCACATCTCATAGAATTGATGTTAGTGGTCCTGTGCTTCCAAGTCCTCTCCTGTCCACATTCAGCATCCCTGGTTCCTTCAGCAGTTCCCCAGATGATCTTGTTCATGTAGGCATCTGGATATCCAAAGACCATACAGATGGAGACAGGAAACAATAGTCTTTATTTTTTTTCCATTTTTAAAATTTTATTTCAAAGATAGTAAAATCCAACAAAAGATAACAGAACAATCAAAACAAAGCAGGAGAACTGGCATAGAACTTCGAAGAGAGATACTATGAAAAGAATAACTACTATATTGTATCTTGTTACTTTCAGAATAGTTGACCATTCCATCAGGCATAGCAAAAACAAACCAAAAACAAAACACAGTAAAACCAATAAAAACAGGATGTGAAAGAAGAAAAAAAAAAAGGAAATGAAAATTAAACAAAATTAAGCAAAGCAAAGACAACAATATTGGGGCTCCAAGACAAGACAAAGGACAATCCCACCTATTTGCCACACTAGAAAATGTTATTACCCAAGAAATGCTGAGACTGCAGGTACCAGGCCTGCAAAATAATCTAACAATACAAGCATTTAGTTGCTTTATGTACCTTAGTTGCTATGAACTTAGAAAGTCCTCTGAGCAAGCAGGATGCTTAAGGAGGGTGGGGAGAGGTCCTTGATTCATACCCCGTGCGCTGGTGGGCCTATGGGACACACCTCTCTTTCTTTTCCTGGAGCTGGCGCAGCTGCGCAGACTCACCAGGGAGGCAGGCGGGCTTGCTGCTGGTTGCTGCCTCTTGGCCCAACATGGAGGGTTTCCAGAAGGCACATAGTTTTCCCCCTGGGTTCCGCAGGGTCACCCAGACTCACCAGCGGGGCAGGCGGGCTTGCTTCTGATTGCTGCCTCTTGGCCCAACATGGAGGGTTTTCAGAAGGCACATAGTTCTCCCCCTGGGTTCCGCGGGGTCGCGCAGACTCACCAGGGGGGCAGGCGGGCTTGCTTCTGGTTGCTGCCTCTCAGCCCAACCAGAAACAATAGTCTAGAGAAAAGTTTGAAAGTTATCCTGGATAGAGATACTTTGCTTACTGTGGAAGCACCCCAATCATTTGTGGGGTCATTAAGATCAATTCTGTGCCTTATGTGTTATAAGATTCTTCAAGTTCACAGAGGCATTTCATAAAGTGTTAACAATTTTAAGAGTAGTAATACTATAGATAAAAACAACAGGTTAATTTGGGACCCAAAAGTCAACAGTGAAGGTGAGATTTGGGAAACAAATGTTGAGCAATTATTTAAACTTTAACATGTTACAAAATGCCTCTCTTCTTAGTTTAAATATTCTGAATCACCTTTTTATCCCACTGACCTATTATAACAAATGCTAAAATAGGTCAATGGAAAAACAAAAATGCCACTAATTTTTCAGAGTTGAGCAACAATAAATAACAATAAAAATAAATGAAGATCAGTTACATTTCTAATGCAGAGGCCACCAGGAAACTCCATGTCACCCAAGGGGTGTCACATTCATATTCCATCATTTGGGACCCTGGAGACTCTAGCAAGACCAGGCTCCTCCTGAGCCTAAATCCAATCATTAGAATTATAAGCAAACACGATGTTTGTTATTTTAAATCATTACATTTTGGAGTCATATTCTTTGTAGTAAATGCTGACTCCCACAAAGCTGTCTATGCCAAAGACACTGTCAAAAGACCACTATCACTATTGTAGCCAGAAAGTTCTGCCTTCTATCAACCTTCAACACAATCTAGAACCATTCAGCCCTTTTTAATGTGACAACCACCTGTTTTAAATGACTGTTTTCCTCCTCTCTTCTACTAAACTCCAACATTTCAAATCTCCTGATGTTGTGCACCCTGTAATTCCTTTTGCTACCAAGCAAATCAGTCAGTCTCTCTCTGATGTGCCCCTGGTAAGCATTATAGTTAAATTCTCATATGGTATCATTCATTTTAGTAGACTTAGTACTTGACACAGTGGCAGGCATGTAAAGAACACATACAGATGTTCTTTGCATGAATAAACCATAGTGGTTAATAAAATGATCTTTTAAATTGAGAAAGTCCTAATTTCTAATCCCAGATGTATCACTTACAAGCAGTGTAACTAGGAAACAGTATTGCCTGTGGAGAACAGAAAACCTAAATGGTAAAGTAAATGAGGTAGTGGTTATTCTGTCTCATGCAAAGAAGTCTGGAGTAGGTAACCCAGGACTATGATGGTGGTCCCATGGGAATAAATGATGCAGGCTTCCATCATTTCTTCTCCATCACTCTTCACCTGTAATTTCCATGTTCAAACACATCTCATGGTCCAAGAGGACTCCAGGCATCATATCCTTGTCCCAAGTGAAAAAAAGAGAAAGCAGGGAATAGAGGAAATTTGCTTCTCTAAGCCAAGTTATCTCCTTTTAAATAGTTCCCCATAGAAGACTCAACTAACACTTTTATACATCTTATTGACCACTTTTGTCAGCAAGAAACAGGGGGAAATATGCATTTATAATTCAGTACATTGCCTCACCCAACAGTGTACACAGAATTTCTGTCATTAAAAAATAATGGAATCAATATTGAGTAGGAAACGTGAAGTCTCTGAGACATACTGAACAAATCAATTCTACATTTTCAGCCTAATTTTTCTCATATACACAGTGAGAATATGAATTTTTCAAGGTAACAGAAAGGATTGTGTGAGATATCTCACCTGAAATGCCTGGCAGTGTCTGCCCCAGAGTAGATGTTCAACAAGTGGTAACAATCCTTACTACGAATTTTTATGAAAATATTCTATCCACTGTCTCTTTCACTTAACTGCATTGTAAATATCTCAGAAGTTCTGAACCATCCATAGTTACTCACATTTCATTTCTCAATGCTAAGCAGCATGTTTGGTACATAATAGATAGTCAACGGATACTGGTTCAAGTAAGGTCAAATGGAAACTAAGCATTGGAAAGACACAAAAGCAAGACTCTGTTATACTCTCACCTCCCAACACAAATGCATTTCTGAACCACTTGTATCTATACATCTGCCAGGAGACTGTGCAGGAGGCAAACTTGAACAAAGGATGTCTTTAATCACAATCAGCCTTCAAATGGCCACTCAGCAAATGAAGATAGGATATTCAGTTACTGCAATTTAGTACCATCTGGTACAGAGTGTCCTGATAAACTGAATTCAATAAGGATGCTCACTAAACAAGAGGCCTGGAGAAAATGAGCAGGGCATTCTGGCAGTCTTGGGAGCCTAAATGGACTGTTCATTTCAATTTTCTCTTCTTAAAGTTCACCTCTCACCACTTTTTCTATCTTTTCATGTATGCAAACTTTTTTGCCTTTCCCAGTCACTAATGGGTCAAAGAAGCAAGAGGACCTGCAACAATCAGTAGGAGTGGAAGACTTTCAGGTGTCGCACTAATGGTGAAAAGTCCAAACCAAGGAGCATGACATCCCAGGTTAGTACGTCTCTGGCTCTTGTCAGCTTTCCCAGTTCTGAGCATGTACCTTAGGACATGCAGGAATTGAGGAGCTAAGGATATAGTTCTGTTGTGTGGCACCTGCCTGGCAAACGTGAGGCCCTGAGTTCGATTCCCAGTACCCAAGGAGGGGGGAGACAGACAGGCATTTAATCTACAACCTTAAGGAAGGGTGTTATTTTTCCATGTTTTAAGGATAAGAGCATTTAAAGTCAGAAATATATTATGATAATATTTCAAACCAATTAGTAGCAACTGATAGAAAACGAAGTCAAATAGATTTATACTAAAACATAAAAAGTAAAAATGTCCTATAAACAAGCAAGTCCAAAGGCAGTGTGGACTTCATGTAAAGCTGAATCCAGTGGCTCAACAATGGCTAGCACCTCTGCTTCTTATTTATTTATTTATTTTTTTTTTTTTGCGGCACCGGGGATTGAACTCACAACCTCGCGCTTGCCAGAGCAGGCGTTTAAGGCACTGAGCCAAACTCCCAGCCCTACCTCTGCTTCTTAATCTCTCAGCACTACCTGCCCTGATTGGCTTTATTCTCATACTCTGTCAGTCTTTGTGACTCTGTATCTTTGAGGTTCTTAGAGCACAAAAAACCATAAAAACAGATATTTTTCCCGATTGCTCTGACACAGTTGTATGAAGAAATCTAACTGGCTTGATTTGAGTCTCATGCACAACCGTAAACTAATCATTGTGGCCATTGAACAGGCTGAGCCCAGGACCAGACAGAGTTTCATCGCACACAGACCGTGTGGGTTAAACAAGATTAGGGGTCACAGGGGATGGATATAATCAAAATATATGCATTGATGACCAGCCCTCCACAAACGTGCAACTGAGTGGAGGACAGGGCAAGGGGGTACTGGAGAGGGTGAAAGTCATCAAAGTAAGCCATGTCCAAATATGATTGAAACCCACTAGGCTCCATGACCAATTTAAAAAAAAAAAAAAAAAAAACTAAACAGGACTAATGTAGAATGAAAACACCATCATTCCCCTAGAGAGAGAACGTAAGTGCTAATTTCATTTACACAAATCCAAGTCAGATGATAAAATTAGTCTTTCATGTTGGTTCAACTTCCTCCAAAGCTTAAACTCTTTTGAGGACAACATTTTGATGCTGGAGTAAATAAAAATTGAAAAGTTATATTCTGTTTTTGATGAAATCATATTTTGTAGGTGTTTGTTTTTACTGGGATACTGTGCTAGAGAGTTGTGTATGTAGTTTCACTTAAATTTGACTACTGTGAGTAGTCAGCATTCACTGTGTCTATCTTGTGGATGTGAAAAATAAAGTTTGGAGAGGTTAAGGCACCTGTCAAAGGTCAATAGCCAATGTTGGAGAGATAGGCTCCACCTGTCTATTTCCATCAGCCATTGCAGGTGTACAAACACTGTGCCCCTCATGACATGGGCCAGTTTAGTTCTAGGAAATGAAGAAATACAAGTTTGCTGTCAGCCCTATACCTACACTGAGTGTATTCAGAGAAGAGCAGAAGATACACCAAGTACTGCAGGTCTACCACTGACTGGGAGGACAGTATTCCTGCTGATCTCAGTTCACCACGCAGGACACAAGTCAGGGCTCCTGGATTGCTGCAGGCACTATAAATCCAGCCTTACCTGACCATTGTATTAAATGGGATATTCCTGCCCTTTTTGAGATCTAGCTAGAATTAGAGATATGGCCTGTAGCCCAGACTACTTCAGTGAGACCCAAGTAATTGTGAGGCCTTCATTGGCCTCTTCTCACAGAGGTCAATTTCTTAACCTCATGCTCCCGGCTTTTGGCTAAGGCCATATTCCTGGTTAAGTGAGTTTCCCAGAAATAGGATCTGCCTGCAGATCCATCTCACTCAGTCCCTATGATTAGAACAGCCTTCATCCTCTAACTTTCTCAGTCTGTACCTTTACAAGGCACCTTTTAAGCTCCTTTGACTAAGAAGTGGAGTTTGTTTCTCACTTCTCAAATCTAAGCTTGCCTGGTGACTTGGTTTTGTCGGTAGAATGCAGCAGAGGTGACTGTGTGCAAGTTGTGAGCCCACAGGGAAGAGAGAGACCATGCGGGAAGAAGAGCACCATCTAAACCAAGGTCGTGGTTGCCCTGCCAACAGCTGGCCAGTCTGGGTGACCCATCCTGGGTCATATTGGCAGAGCTGTGTCCATGAATCACAGCTGATTGACTGCAGATGAATGTGTGAGCCCAACAAGACCATAAGAAAAGCATAGCTGAACTCAACCCACTGGAGCAACTAGCACTTCAAAATGTTGACTTCAGGAAATGCTTTTTATGCATTTGTATGTAACTGATACCATTTAATGCAGTAATGGTGATCCTTTTAGAGCTTTCAATGATACAAACAGCCTGCTGTAGCATGCATGCCATTGGCTGCCCACAACTGACCTGTGGGTATCTTGGGACACTTCAAATGCTAACCCCAGTTCAGATCTCTGTGCTTGAGACTATGTGGCCAGTCTCAAGCCTCCTCAAGGGAAATGTCTTGGTTACTTTTTACTCATTGTTGAGACAAAATATCTGACACCTAAAATTAGGGAAGGAAAGGTTTATTTCTTACACTTCTCAGAGGTTTCAATCCATATTCAGCTGGCTCCAGGAAGCATGGTGTGGCGGAGTAGTCATTCATGGTGTCCGCCAAACAGCAAGGCTTGCGGGTAAGAGAGAGAAGGAGTAAGAGGAAGACCCACCTTCCTCTCCCCCTTATGCTGTATATTGGCTCCATCCCTGGGCAAGTGCAGCACTCACATCGCCAACCCCAGTGCTAGACAACAAACCAATCACAAACACCAGTCTCAGCCCCGTCCAAATTACATGAGGCCTTGGCAGGACACAGGATCAAACCAATACAGGAAACAACCATCTATAAACCCATTTGATGTTTCCCCCTGATCCCTGATCAGGTATTGTTAGGGACACCGGTTTGATCTAATGAGTCATAGTATTCGAATCTCTAAGTTATCATCATTAAGTTGCATGAAAAGTGCAGAAGTTGTATCCCCAGCCTGCAAAGGACTTGTCATCACTTGATGAAAGAAGATTCATATCCAAAAAGTCATCAACAAACAATGGTCCTACTCTGCCTTACATAAGTTCCAGCAGCTGTCATTACTATTCAGTCTATCTCAAGCATTAAACTCAAAGCTCATTGAGGACAGGACCAAGTCTACATTCTCCTTGGGTTCTCAATGACTAAGCCCTGCGTAGATCAGAGCAAGTACATAATACACATTTCCAAAGGGAAGAACAACGCAAGGCAGCTGACCCCAGAGCTAAACTCAGCAGTTAAGATAATATATGGTTAAGAACCTCAGCAGGTGTTTGGCATACACTAAGGGTCAATAACATTATTAAATGAATGTGTTAAAGTGAATGAATGTACATTATACTTAATTAGCTGTGTGACCAGCTATGGAAGAAATAGTGGAGTCTGTTGAATGAGCCAGTCCACAATTCAGTAACCTTATATCCTAGTCACAAAATGCCTAATCTCATTGCTGCAGTTTTCTCACAGTGAAAGAAGACTTTTATTCAGAGGATTTACATAAAGAAGAGATGCCATTGTTTGTTTCCTCCATCACAAGGACTTCTGGCTGGTCACGCAGAGGTAATGAGGCCTGGCCAGCAGGGAGTAGCTGTCCACAGAGATGGGAAAGCTGGGCCTGAAAGTCACAGAGCTCAACCAGTGTGGGGAGGGCTCCCCGACCAGGAAGCCAATTCAAACAGCAATCACCGAATACCAGACTGCATATGAGCTCAAACAAGTGCAGGGAAAACCCTGCGATAGCAATCTCTGACCTTAGACTCCTGCTAAGCCCCTGCTCTGTGCCGGCATGTGTCTTTAGTATTGGTTCCCATCTGCTATTGTTCACCTTTCTCTCTGTGTGTTTCTCATTTACGTTTGTCACAGTCCATGGTGTTTTCCCATTACCTTGCTTCACACGGCCGCCCTGGGTGTTCTAACCCGCGACCCCAAGTGACCCTAACTAAATAAGGCAGCACACAAGCCTCAGACTCCAGCTGCCTGATAATGTGGCAGCTTCAGAGGGTGGCCAGCGCGGGTGCCCACCACAGCCTGCCCAGGGAGCAAGACACAGGCGCCTTTGAGTTTTTCCATCAGCTTTTAAATTAGGCATAACAAGGCTTATTTCTTGGCCTGGTGCTCATTTGGGTGTGTGATCATGGGCACTTCACTGAACCCTGGTTTCAATTTCTTCTTTTGAAAAAGGCGACAATAATACTTACATTATTGAGCTCAAAAATACAGCTGTGTTTCACAAGTTCTTGTTTTGTGCTCTGCATTGTTCTGAATATTTTTAAATTATTACTTTAATTGTACAAATTTATGGGATACAGTGCGACTATTTGATGCACACATACAGTGTGTAATGATCAAACTGGGTAGTTAACAGTTCCATCTCCTTAAATATTTTGTAAGTTTTTCATTAATATATAATAGCTGTATATATTCATGAGGCACAGTGTGATATTTTGATACATGTATATGATAGGTACTGATCAAATCATAGTAATTAATGCTTCTATCTGCTTATCATTGCTGTGTTTTGAGAGACTTTTAATGCCTCTCTACTAGTTCTTCACAAAATAAATCGCAGGTTATTGTGAACCCACTGTTCCACAGAACACGAGAATTTATTCATTCTATCTAACTTTGCCCTGGTGCTCATCATTCAAACTCTTACTCTTCCCTTCATTATGTAGAGTAGTCTTTTAAATATTTTAAGCATTGTAACTTCTAGCATCAACTTATAGCACTTACCAACTAGTGACAAACCAGAAATCGTGCTCCAGTGGTGCTAGAGCCAGAAATACCACCCGCCTCCCTCCATACTCCTCCCATAGCAACATCCAAGGATCTGAGTCTACTCAAAGGGCCTAAACTTGTGTCCATCCCCTACAAAGTACTCCCAAAAGAATAACTATGCAATTCCCAAGGCACATGGTGAAAAAGTTACCTGCATCCACACTTGGGTGAAGGTTTCCGTCCATGCATCAAATGGCAGTTATGCCCAGACTGGGAAGCCCTGTCCTCAAACACTGACTCTGGACCACATTCACTAGTAAGAATTTACCTGTCTAGTACCCAGCCGTACAGAGCAACTACAAATAAATACTTCCTGGATAAATGCATACATGTCAGAATGAGTAGACATATATCCTCGGTTGTTTTTTGTTTGTTTGTTTTGTTTTATTTTGTTTTGAACAATGTAACACCAATTTAACAGTAATTTTTTCAGAGTGTAAAAACATTACCACAGAGTCTGTAAGATCCATCCCAAAGTCAGAAATCATAAAACCATATATGGGGAGATAGGTTGCTTGGAGAGGACAGAAATATCATTTCAGAATTGAGTGAAGAGAAAATACCCCTTATAATTTCAAAATTCTCTAATCAAAGAAGATGCAGCCTTTCCATGTTGAGAGATGCACCAAAATATCATCAAAGATTCCACTAGGCCCATGTTCAACCTTCAGACAGGCAGCATAATGGAGTATCAGAATAGTAAGAAGATGATATCTTGAGTCTTAAGTGACTGGTAGAGTGTTGGTTTGAGAAGGATTATGAGCCAATATCTCACTTGAGTGGTTAGTGGTGTCTCCACAGACACTAGAAAGGGAGTAATGTCATGCATGACTCTCACCTGCTTTCTACACTGCAGTCAAAACAATAAGACACTGTAAGTCATACTAACTAGATTTGAACCTTAGCTAACTCACAGAAGAGCTGTTCCCTTAGGTGATCAGTCTATTTCTCTGAAACTCCTTCTGTTCTTATATAAAAGATAAGGGCTACATCTTCATTCCAGTGAATGCTTGTTTTTGATGATCTCTGTTGGGTAAAATACAAATGCTAATTGTTACCATGAGATTAAAATGTGATAATCTCTTCTGGTAGTGTTTCTTAATCTGAAGTTCCCAGGAGTTACATGGGGAATTATTCTATTTTCTACATATTTCAAAATATACAATAGATTTCATGTAAACATCTCTGACAGGCCATATAGGCACTGCAATGTGTTATGTAGTAAATTGTTATGTTATTCAGAGGAGATATTTTAGGTCATCATTTCATCCCTTAGGCTTCTCCCCCTATTTAAATATCTATTTAAATATACATAAGAGCAGGCAGGGCATGCATATTGTAGCGAGAAATTGAAGAATAAATTATGAATCTAATTATTCTCCTTTCCTGGCTCTTATTAGAGCCTTCTGAGGACAAAAATAGTTAGGGAAGACCCACAAAGGAGTTACTGTAGCTAGTCTCCCAATTGGTCCTAATGACTCATGCCCTCCAATAGCCATATTCCTGCGGAATGTTTGCCCTTGAATTTAGACTGGTCCTATGACTTTAACCAATAGAATATGGAAGAAGTGATGCTATATGACTTCTAAGTCTACATCAGAAGAAATATTGCAATTTCCTCCTTGATATCCTGTAACATGTGCTCTTGGGAAATTAATATTCCACATAAACAATCTGATAACCTGCAGACTGCCATGAACATGAGGAAGCCCAGGCTGGCTAAGTTGAAAGAGAGAAGCATTAACAGTCCCCAGATGTTCTGTGAATCCCAACCAAGCTAACATCATGAGTGAAGAGGCAATTGTGGGTGTCCAGTCCAGTCAGTATTCACATGGCTCCAGACCCAGATGCCTCCTAACTTCAACCTATGAAAGACTGAGCAAGAATCACTCAGGTAAAACCTGTAACCTACACAATTATGAAACATATTAGAAAATGATCATTTCAAGTCACCACTTTTGGGGACAGTTTGTTACATACTCAGTGCTAGATATGTGAAACAGAAACCATGTTAGAGATTTTAGGTAGGAGACAGACTGTCCCAACTGCTTGTCTCCTTCCCTACAGCAGAAACAGGAGGGAAAGGAGGGGTGCCATTCAGAGACAGGCACACTTGTAGTTGACCAAAACTTAATTATGAAGACACTAAAATCAGTCTTGTCAATAGCTGCAAAGATCTCCAGATACTCCCCAAGATTGCCAAAGACCAAATATTTACATTCCCAAATTCACACGTCAGATCCTAAAGTCCTCTGTTTTGCAATTTGAAGGCAAGTAGGTCATAAGTATAGAAACTTCATGAATTGTCCCTGAGAAAAACTAGGGCATTCAGCACCAAGTCCCTGTAATGTCCCCTTCATGCTCCAAAGACTTGCCAAATCAAGGGGACATTATAAGCACACACAGATCAGACTGCCTGGGCAATTATTACCTAAAGGACACTGGGAACTAGACAAACTAATACCATCTGTAGGAACTGCTTCTCTGTCCATAGGCTAAGTGAATTGTCCTTTGGAATGCTGGGTCACACAATAGATCAGAGCAAGCTACTTATATCCCTGATGTGTGGTTCAATCTATAAAACTCTTCCCTGTAATAACCCAGTATGGAACAAGGCACCATGCAGTACTGTAGTCCAGTTGGCCACCATTGGAAACTATGAGTGCTTTCTGATGAATTGTTGTCTAGCCCATCGCCATGTGATCTCTCCTGAGAGGTGCTGTTGTTAAGCATACATATCTCATGGATTTTTCTGGCAGTGTTGTTGCTGAGTAAGCACTCCTGGTGAAAGAGGGGCTGAGAGGTTGGTAAGAAGTACTGTTGAAGAGCACATGCCCCTTGTAGACCTTCTGAACAGTGCTTTTGGACCCACACACACTCCTCATAGACCATTCCCTGTTAGCATCAAATAACTTTATACTCACCCATTAGTACTACTTAGCAAGTATTAATAGATCTCATCTCTCACAGGTTGTCTTTGGGAATTTTCTATGATTTCTCAGAAACCTACTCCACTACCCTAACACACCAGGGCTATGACTAAAACAAGTCCCAGAGAGCTGGCCGTGCCCCTTCTGCTGGATGAGGATGCAGAAACATTTAAGGGGGCCCTCACCAGACACTGACACTGCCAGTGTTTTGACCTTAGAATTCTAGCCTCCAGAATGCTGAGAAATAATCTTCTGTTGTTCATAAGCCACCAGTCTGTAGTGGTGGATAGAACTTGCTGTAAGGGAGTCCAAAAAAGGCAGATTGAAGTTCTTCTGGCTCTGCAGTAAAAGGAGGCACAGAGAGAACAATGAGAATAGATACTTAGGGTCAAATGATGATACCCAGGTAATGCTTATTACCATGGTGTTGTACACAAACTCTCCTGTTACAAAACACATGGAGAGGGACAAAAGACAGAGACAACTTGTTGGCATTCAATGTGGGTAGGGTAAGAAGTCTTCACAGAAAATATGGACATACTGGATGCAAGCTGACTAGGGGCTTAACAGGAATTTTGGGAGAAGGGTACCCCAAGTGGGCAGGAAAGTGTGGGAGTAGATATCTTAAACTGCCACAATAAAGTGCAATGATTTGGATGGTTTAAACAACAGCAACATAATTATTGCCTCCCAGTTTCGGAAGTTAGAAGTCCAAAATCAAGGTATCAGCAGAGTTGGTTCATTCTGAGGGCCATGAGGGAGGGTCTGCTCCATCCTACTGTGAACAATCTTTAGTGCTCCACAGCCTGGGACTGCATCACCTGATTTCTGTCTTTGTCATCGTTCCTAGATGTGTGTCTGTGTCCAAATTTCCCATTTTTATAAGGACAATGGTCAGGTTGGGTTAGGGGGTACTCACATGGCTTCATATGAACCTAATTACTCTATAAGGACTAAGAGTTATGAGGCATTAGAACTTCCACATGAGGGTGGGGGAAGGCACAGTTCAACCTGTTAACAGTAGGTATTCAGAGTGGCAGGATTATAACATCCATATAGATTAATAGGTGACACAGCTAGCAAGGTAAATCACATTTGAATCCTGAAAGGTATCATAAGCCAACTGCAGACTTTAGATTTTATTTTTAGAGAAACACAAAATAGTTTTAAACAGAACCGTCGTAAGTTTGGAACTGACTTCAGAATGGACAACTATGTTGGTCACAAAAACTAAAGCAAATCAAGAGAAGAATCCAGAGTGCCAGCAAAGAGGCTATTTCAAAAGTCAAGGTGAACCTCACATAGTACATAAAAATTAATTTGACATGGTTCATAAACCCAAATGCAAAAGCTAAAGCAATGAAGCTTTTAGAGGAAAACAGAGGAGAACATTTTCGTGACCTTTGAATAGACAAAGATTGCCTAAATATGCCACAAAAGTAAAGATTGATAAATTGGACTCCATTAAAATTAAGAAACTTTGGTCACCAAAAGATACCCTGAAGAAAGTACTAAACAAGCTATCACCTGAGAAAATATACTGACTGCACGTATAACTGGAAAAGGTCTCATATTCTGAATACATAAATAACTCCTGCAAATCAAAGACTGATTAATCAATTTTAAAATGAATCCACCAAAGAACCTACAAGCCCAATGGCAATAATAAGTGTTGGGGAAGATTTGGGACAATTCTTCTGCACCGTGGCTAGGAGTGTAAATCAGTTCAACAACTGTTTGGCAGCATTAGCCAAACTATTCAACAACTGTTGGGCAGTATTAGCTCATGCTAAACATAGATGTTCTATGACCTGAACATTCCATGCCTGGCTTTGTCCCTGAAAGAAATGGAAACTTATATCCACCAAAAGACAAATGTTCAGAGCATCATTCACAAACCCAAAGGCTGGAAATTACTAAGCATCCATTATAAGTAGAACAGAGAAGTCATCTTTGTGATACACAGAAAAGACACTACATATGTGTGCTGTGCACATACGCATACTTTTCTTAGTGACTTACTTCTTAGTAATGAAAAAAATCTTCTAAATACAACAAACTAGATTTATTTCATAAATACACTGGTGGAAGGAAAGACACAGGAGAGGTGTCTGTGTGACTCATTCATGACAAACTCAAGGCAAAAGGAAGTCACCTGACTGGTATAGTTAAGTGAATCATCCCTTCAGCTACCAACCAAGAGTACACAGAGGAGGCCGTTGGGTCACTTGACTTAGTCTTGACCTGGAGATTACACAAGTGTAAATATGAGTGAGAATTCACTGAGGGAACGCTTGTGGGCTTTTATGAAGGAAAAGGCAAGCTCAGGAGTGCTAGAACAAGAGCCCAAGAAGAGTCAGCAGCAGAGGGATGGTGCGGGGCAGATACTGGACAACTAGCAGGGGATGGAAGTATCCAGCCCGGAAAACAGCCAGATGGAAAGCAGTGAGAGTGAGGGAGGGTCCACAGTGTCTCCTAGTCCTGACTGTAGCAACGCAGGAGCTAAGAGAGACCACGGAAAGCTTCAGGAGCCAGAAAGAAGTCGGAGGTGCACTGGAGCCTCCATGATGGGTCAGAGTTTGTTGGGGAGAGTTGGCGATCAGAAGCGGGGAACAAATCCTGTCAAATGAAGATGTGAGCAATGAGGATTTGACCCTTCATACTCACCACTGAAGGAAGCTGGTCTTTTTATCTGCTAAGATCCCTCTGAGTTGTGGTGACAACAGCGTGAAATCTTTTTTGAAAAATACAACATCTGTTTGGCCAAGAGGTGAAGCAGAGGAAGGTTCAGAGTCAAAAAATATCTGCTGTTGTGGAGTCAGATCTTCCTCCTAGACGGAAGAGGTGGGGCAGCAGGAGGGGGCAGCGAGCCTATGGAAAATGCGCAGAGCTGCATCCTTTCAACAGAGAGGCTGTGCTCTCTGACTCTGAAACCCACTTTATCACAGCTGTCAAAACAGACCTGGGCGCTACATAATTTATAACCCCAGAGTGGCAGCTGGGGGGAAGAAGCCTAAAAGATTGGTTTATTTTTCTTATTAATATTTATTGGCTAAGAAACAACTCAACCCCACTGGACCAGAACATGGGTCCAGAATATGCTTAATTTGAAGCAGACACATTTGATTTGCATTTTTGAGCTTCCGTGACTGGGCCTTGGGACTGATTGGAGCAGAGATGGGTGGGAGATGCCTCTCCAATGACAGTGCCAGGGTGGAAGCTGAGAACACAGAGGACGGGAGGACCCCGGCTGGCCAACAGCACCGCACACCCCAGGAGCTTATTCACATGAATACACAGGCAAGTGCAATGCAGAGCCCTGTGTGAGCAGTGCATAGAAGGCCCCATCAGAGGACCAGGAAGAGACTCGGGAGCCCCAGCCAGCCCAGAGCTCAGAGGAAGGTGAGGGCAACTGGACAGAGTGGAATAAGGGTAAGGCTACCTCAAGTAGATGGCATGGCATGTGCGAATCAGAGAGCACAAGCTACTGCACCTTATCTGGGGGAACTGAAATATATATATATATATATATATATATATATATATATATATACACACACACATACATATTTCCAGGAAAGCTAAATTTTCTACAAAGTTATTTCTTCCATCAATATACTGAGGGGTAGGGAAATCAGGAAAACCCATTGTAGCTATTAGCCCTTCTAGAGAGTCCAGAAGATGTCGAGTCAGGTACAAAGCAGATTCAAATGCCTGTGTCTGCAGAGCAACCCTGTGAGATGAGGTGGGGAAGGGGGATGCTTCTCTGGTGTCCTACACGGTATGCTGGCAAGCCCTGCCTGGATTTGAAACACTCTCTGCACAGGGCCTCTGCCATAGCTACACACACACACACACACACACACACACACACACACACACCCTGTGAGCTCACCACACCTGGAAGAGAAAGGCAGGAGACACTGCTATGACCAGCTTTGGGGAAGACAGTAGATGCCCAGGCAGCAGGGTCTGGCCCAGGGTCACTGGGCCTTGAGTCTGGACTCTGACTCCTCTTGCCTCCAGCCCCTCTTCTGGGATATCTCAGCCTCAGTCTTGACCATCAATCCTGGCTTTATGAAGAGACCAAAAACCCAAGAAGGACGAGGGCTGAAGACAGGTCAGGCAGAGGATGAAAAGATGCCACTCGTAGCTCTGTAATCACACAGCCTCAGGATCTATGGGGATTCTGTTCTGCCCAGTTGGTGGGTTTGGAAAGTGATATGACCTCGGTGAGGTCACCTGTGGAAAAGAGGACCCTCTCCTTTCCACACAGCGTTCCTGAGGCAAAGTGCAGGCATTGCTACAAACGTCACTGAGCACTTCTTCTATGCCAAGAACATGCTCCAACCCTTCCTATCTTGCTTTATTTTTTTCTCTGGAAAATCCTGCCCAGGAGCATTTATAACCCCTATTCTCCAGCAAGGAGCCTGAGCCCCAGAGTGGCTATTGTAAGTTGCCAGAGACTAGTGGCTGATGGCTAAGCTACCTGCTGCAGTGGGGATTTAGGGAAACAGTAACCTCAACACTCCTCTTCCTGCCCTATGAAGAAGCAGAGACTCAAGGCAGAGGATGGAGAAGGGCACTAGCCAGGCAGTGCAACCGCTCTTCTGGACAGTCTCTTGTCAACTTACGCTTCTTTCTCTTGACTTTTAACTGTCTTTCCATTGCCAAGAGTCCAGATAACTACAGGTGAGGCTTCTGTTTTTAGGTGTGGTTATGAGAAGAGCTTTTTAGGACGTTGTTTTAGAAGTCTTTTCTGGGAAACCTCATTCCCAGAGAGAAAAAAATCTTTCTTCAGAACAGGAGAATTAGAGTGGTAATGAATTCTGAGTTCATCAGCTTTTCAGGCTGCCTGGCCAATGGTCACCCATCCTCAAAGTCACGTTAAGAAGCCTTCCCAGCCCAGCCCGGCCCCGCATGCTGTGAGGTAGCGACCAGACAAAGGCACAAGGGACATCATCTCCACTGAAGACACAGATGTTCAGGAGGCTCAAAGGAGGTATTATCAGCAGAGGAGAGGTGGTGCCCACTGAGATGGGTTAAACTGTGTCCCCAAGGAAATACATTCAAGTTCCCATCACCCTAGTATCTGTGAACATGATCTTGGAAATAGGGTCTTTGAAGATGCAATTAGGGATCTGGATGTGAGATCAAATGAACTTACAGTGGGCCCTAAATTCAGCGATAATTGTTCTTATAAGACAAAGGACAGGGCAATTTGAGACACACAGAGGACAACAAAAGCGAAAAGGGGGTAAGCACTCCTCCCCTATACTATAAGCAGGCCAGCCCCCCTACAGTGAGTGGGACCTCCTCTTGCACAGGATGAGGATGTTTACAAAGTAGGGACCCTGACCCCCTGCTGAGTCACCTAAGCTTCTAAACTTCTCAAGTTGAAGCAGTGTATCAGCCATTACAACCTACTATGTGCGGGGAACTGAAATCAGGATATGTGACAGCAGACACTCCATGGAGCTCATGGACATACCAACCCTGAGTGTGAAAGCACAACACAAAAGCATTGTGAACTCTTTCTGTTTGCCCCAAACCCTGCCTGAGACAGGATTTGAGTGTACAGCAGAGAGGAAGGAGATGCCCACATAGTGACTGCAGTGCTTGGAGAAGCAGGGTACCTGAGAAGTAGACAGAACGCTCCCAGGTAGTACAGGGCTCAAGAATCACTCTGGCAGCACCCCACAGCTTCAGGATGCCAAGGAAGTGCCCTCACCAGTGTTTCTTCACAGATTTACTCTGCACGATGGGGAGAGACAAGGTGTTTTTGATTGCTGTGAACTGTCCCACAGGCTGCAGCTGAAATCAGAAGTGGACTACATCATGGGATGTGAAGTCCAGAGGCATAGTAAAGGCAGAGGCAGAGGGAGCTGGCCAGGACAGCTCGGCAAGCTATGGTCAAAGAAGACATGCCTATGGCAGGGGCCACTGGGGGAGCAGAAGGATGTGAGCAGGGAGAGGGAAGAAGGAGACTTGGACATAGGTGGTCGGGCAGGGTGCAGACCACAGTCTGTAGGACCTGCCTGAGTCTGTGTCTCCCTAAGCTAGAAAGCAGGCACTGGCCTCTGGCCCTCTTCGCACTGAGAAGCAGCCTGCAACCCTAGCTCCACCAACAATACACGCACAGCTGACTCGGAAAAGGGGGACATAAAAGTTACGGGAGGGTGACCTTACCTGTGGGGGCGCCACACCTGTGAAGAGGCAGTCGGTGCACTGATTCTCTGCCCTCCTGGGGAAGATGAGAGCTACTAATGTCTGTCAGTAGATCCTTCCTGCTCAGACTTCACAGACAGCGAGCTGGAGTTTGCAGCTAAGAATACTGACTGTTCGGAGCTCTCTAGATCAGAATGAGAAGCATCCTAACAGCAGTAAGGGTTCCAGTGCTCTGTGCAGGGCCCTGGCAGGAGCAGGTGGGCATTGTGAGGTGGCTCTGTAGAAGGTGGAGGTTGGCTGCCGGCCTAAGGAGGTAGCAGAGGCTTTTTCCTGTTCGCAGTTGTCCTAAAGACGGAAATGGTGGTAAAGAAAACCGTGAGCTCTGTGGATGGATTCAAAGAGTGAGTAAGCAATCGAGGGTCAGTAATGATGCTGAGGGGGTCTGTGAAGCCATCTGTGTTTTTATGAACAAAAGCATACAGCTGTAAGCTGGGGTCCCCAAAGGCCACCAAAATCCTGTGACTGACAACAAGGGTGGCAGAGGAGAAAATGCCAGATAGGGACATGACATCAGGGAATAGAATCCAGTCAGAGGGGCATCATGAGACTGCTGCCAGGGACCAGGATAAAGGGACTCTGAGGATCTGCACTGAAGGATTGAAAGAGAAGAACCAGAACTCAAATGCCTTTGTCTCACAATGCTCAGATTCACTGGCTCCACTCCCTCTCTCCCGCCTTCTCTCCCTCCTTTTGTCCTTTCCCTGGGTCTTCCTCGTAGAACGTTTTTATTGCTGCTTTATTGTGAGTGCTTTGAGTGACATTTTCCCCTGATACCAGGCTGTCTTTCCAGTGGCGATGGGGAAGAGTCACTTGGCAGCCACCTCCCTTTGTCACACTGTGTGAGGAAAGGCACAGGCTCCATGGCTCTGTAAGGCAGCTTACGGGGTTCCTAGCAAGAGCACAGCTGGGACTGGGGAGCACCCTGCAGCAGTCCTGGAGACCCACCTAGGTGTGGGCGGCATAGGAGTCCTCTGGTAGAGCACACATCCTGTGGTGACAGTGAGATGGGATCTAGAGAGGCCACCATGCCACTGAACACGTGGGCTCAGCAGCAGGATTCCAGTGGCCTCTCAGTGGCCCTGACTCATGGCTGCACGCTTTTGTCCATAAATATTTGACTGCTACAGACACAGACGACTTCACAGCGCACCGACCCTCTGGTCCAGAGTAAATCATCACGTTGCTTAACACTGGTCACCAGAGAAGGAAACTACAGAGGATGAAATGTAAAAGTATATTTTTATACCCTGCAGGCAGGCTGAAACCAAGGTAGAACAAAAGAAACATAGCTCCTGTGTATCAAAGAAACAAAATAAATTAAAGCAATAAATCTAGGACAACGACAAAAGGCAACTTCATAAGACTTTCCAGCAGAGGTACCACTTGGACAAAGACGTATCACACACCACAACACCACCACGCACCACATAACACACACCACACACTAGACACCCTGCACAGCACACATCACATACAACACATACACATCGCTCACAGTACATGCTATGCATTATACTGTACAAACACCCACACACACCTAGTATATACTACAGGGACCCAACTCTAACCAGGGGCCTGAAAAGCTTTATGAGAATTAAGGAAGTCAGAATGTTGCTTTTAATTTTGACAATGTGTCTCGCTTTTTATCACTGAGCAATGCATGAATGAATTTCTCATCTATAAAATGGATAGAGTACGAAAGTACCAGACAGAAAATAACTTTAAAACTCTATTGGAAAAGTCTAAATCCTCTATAAACACCAAGAGTTTCATCTAACCATCATAATCATTTTTAGCAAATTGAAATCTGGTAATAGCAATAATAATAATAATAATATAACTATTAACACTTATTCATCATTTCCTGTAGGGGCTAAATAATCAGGTGAAGATCATGAGTTGGATTTGTCAAGATCAAGGTCACCATGCACAGTTGTGCCAGTCGAGCACTGCACAGCTCTAAGGATGTCACTTGCATTTGCCATACAGTTCGGCTTACTTTCTTATCAGGTGACAGCAAGAGGTCTTAAGGAATGGTCACCATTTTCATAGTCTCAGAAAGGTGATGCTTGGGTTAGTGGAGGGGTCAGAAAGGTGTCAAATTTCATTCTGTCAAACTCCAAGATAAAACAAATCAAAGCCTTCCCCGCATCATCCTTTCCTCCTGGATTTCTCTCCCCAAGCTGTCCTCAAGCAGGGCTGCCCCTTGCAGCAATCCAGATGACAGGGACAGGGAGAAGGGTCTGGGTCTCCCTGCCCATCCCCGTCCCAGGAGGAGGGGCAGCGGCTGGTGCCAGGAGGAGGCTGGAGGGACGAGCACGGAAGCAGGTATGTTGGGGTCCTCAGCCCATAGCAGAGGAAGAAGATGAGGCAGAGTGTGCCCTGTGCAAGTGGGGAGAGAGCTGGACTAATCCCAGTGCTGCTCAACAAGCTTATGCCCTGATGTGTGTTGAGTGGGGCATGTGCCTGCCCAGTAGGTGGGGCGCCCTTTTCTAACACAGAAAGGAGGCACCCGATGGATAGTTAGGTACCAGGGATAAGGAGGGGGCTAGCAGAGCACCAGAGGAGGCCAGGGGGCTTCAGTATTCATTCTGCCAGCCTGGCTTCACTGGCTAAGAGCTCTGTCTCTGTGTTCGAATCTCCCAGATTCTAATCCTAGCCCCACCACCTACCAACCACAGGACCTTGGCAGTTATACTAAGCTCTGTAGCTTGGGTCCCCTCTCTGAAAGGTGGAGATGAAGGTGGGTTTTACCTCCTGGATCACTGAGAGGCTTATTTCTCTGTACTCATCACCAGACCTCAGCTGTCCTCAGTATCTGTCCATACACTGTCCCAGTGGATCAGCCCTGGGCACCCAACACCACAAGAGACAGGGCCCAGAGGAGCCCAGGTGGACCTTGGCACTACAGGAATCGTGTTGGTGCCCAGGAAATTGGGTCACCTGGAGCCCTCAGATAGGTTTAGGGGTTTAGACAAGCTGAGGAGATGAGTGCTACTAATTCCTGAGCACCGCACAGTTGGACCCACTAGAACAGAGTGGCATCCAGCTGCTTCCGTGAGTTCCTGTCCAAGCATGGCCCTGTCGTTAGCAATGTGCCATTCACTGGTCACCATCCCCATCCCTGCACTTGGCACTCTCTCCACGGCCTCCTCTCATCCTCCTTCTGCCTGCGGAAGAGAATGCATTGCCTTAATTTCCATGTGGTTTGGGAAGCAAACAGGAACGAGTTGAAACCTTGGCTTCCTCACATGCCAGCCAGTGAGCTGGGCGAGTTCCTCACTTGGCCTCCCTTCCTACCCTGTTGTAGTAATGGTTTGCAAGGAAAACCATTTAACACAGGACACGTAATTCATAGAATTATTATAACAGTCAAAGAGTCAAACACAAAAAGTGCAGGAAATCTGTCCACACACTAAAGATCCCCAAAGAATCAAGCTGGGGCCCTGGATCCCATGACAAGTCTGTTTCAAGGATCTGCACTGGGAAGGCCCAAAGGTCTGCAGTGGAAGCTAGAAAGTCTGTGCCAGCAGGGTGAAGTTTCTGTGCCAGCAGGCTGAGGGATCTGCACTTGAGCCAGAAAGTGTTGCTCAAAGTAAGGACAAGAGCTCCCCTAAAAAGCACCACAGCCATCCTCAGCAACAATGAGGTCCTGAGCTCCTCCCATGATGAGACCAGCCAAGTTCATATCAGGAAGCCACACAACAAGTTTCTCAAGGAGATTGGACAGCACACCATCTTTCCCTCTGGAGCCAGGAGGAGATGCTCAAAATAAGTCCCAGAGCTCCCCCAAAGTGAGACACAGCCATTCCCAGTGACGACAAGGTCCCAAACTCCTCTGACAATGAGAACTACCAAGTTCATATCAGGATAAGCTCCTCCAGGAGAACCAACAGCAACAAGAAAACCAACAACACCATGCTTTCCTCTTCAGTTCGCCTTTTTATTTTGTTGGCAACAGTCCTCAGGTGGGCCATCCACACCCAGCACCATGTGATTCAGTTCGGCTGGGTGTTAAATTGATCACCAGTTGTCAATCCACCACGCACCTCCAATTCTTCCAGGTCCAGTGCTTTGGGCAAATCTCTCAGCCTCATTGAGCCCTAGTTTCTCTATACTAATGGTCAAAGAAAAATGCATTTTAAGTGTTCTGACCCTTAAAATGCATCTGAGGCTCTCATGGGTGCATGCTGGTGTATACAATCCACAACTTCCAGTTACTTCTTTCCATGAGTGCTTGTCACACATGGTTTCTATTTCACAATTTGGAAGCACCTGTTGCACAGCAGATCCTAACATATATTTAGAATGGAGTGTAATTATTGCCTTCAACATTGCAATCTTGAGGGAAAACAAACTACACACAACTAAGCATCATCTAAGGTGTGATTGAAAACTAGTGATTGCTTAAAGTTTTAGAAATGTATTACAATAAAAGACACACTGCTGTTAATCACTCACAACATACTCACCCATACTTCAATACTTCAAACACGCTTCTCCCATTATTCTTGCCACTTTCTGAAGCAGTTCTGGAAGTCCTGTCACTAGTGTTTTTAGTTCCACTGTTGTGACTGCTTTGCTATCCTGAATTGACTCAAAAATGTTTGCTTGCATGGACATTTTGACTTTTGGGAGGCGCCAAAAGTCACAGAGTGCCAGATGAGCTGGGTAAGGAGGATGAGGACACACCATAACTTGCAGCATTCACTGTATTTTTTATCACAACTTGTAAAGACACTCAGAATAGAGGACTTCTGGTACTGCTTCAAAAAGGGGCAAGAATGATAGAATAAATGGATTTGAACTAAGGAAGATATTTTGAGGATTAGAGATAATACGTCTTTTATTGTAGTAAAGTTTGTAAGTTTAAATATTTACCATATATTTTGAGCAGCTCTTGTACAATCTGGTAATTATTTGTCAATTTCTGCCCTAGGAGTTTTATAATAAGCCACCCTGGAGCCCCACAGCTTACATCAGTCAGCACCAGCTCTTAGGCTGCAGGCTCTGTGGGGTCTACACTGGGCGCGGCTGGGCTGGGACCCAAGGTGAAGGTTGGCTCCCAGCTTGCTTCACATATCTGTCATCCTTCTCATCTGCCTGAAGCAAGCACTCCTGATTGGCTGATGACCAAATCTCAAGAGTGTGAGCCAGTCAAGCAAGCATAGTTCAAGAACCCACACAGGGCTCCTCCATGAGCACTCCAAAAGCCTAGGAAAGTCACAGGGCCATACCCAGATTCTAAGCATAGAGTCTACCCCTGGTAGGCTCCTTAAGTACTCCCTTAGGCCTAGACATAACCATGAACGTAGAACACTGATGTGCCAAGATTGTGCCATCATGGCTGGAATTTAGGCTTTAATTCTGGATGTGATAGAGGTGCGGAAGCAGAGGAATGAAGTGGATTTAGGAAGACCACAGCAGGAAGAGTGTGAAAGATGCATTCAAGGACAGAGAGGCTGGAAGCACAGGCCTTACCAAACACCCCCAGGTGCTCCTGGTCAGGTCTCATGTGAGAACTTGAGAAGCAGACTGACACACTCCCAAATGCTGCAAGCCTATCCCAAGGGTTTTCCACTAAATGGAAGTAACTCCTCGAGGTCACTTGATAGCCTCAAAATAGGTCATGGGGTTGAAATGACTTTTCTAAGACTCTATAAGCAAGAATCAGAGGACCACCAGGATGAGTGTTGCATTACTCACCAGCATGGGTTTCCCAAGCTCCCAAGGACAGCCACAATGCAGATGCAAATTATTAGATGCCACTTGAGAAGTCTTAATTATCTGGATCCATTGGAAACCGTGTTGGTTATTTGAAACCAAGAGGTCGATGCCTGTGATCAATGCTGGGCCATTAAGACACTATGCACTCAATACAAGCAGTTCTGCTCCCCACAAAGTGCCTATGATCCCCAAGGAGCTGTCGTTTTCTGAAAAGAAGAGAAAACTCTTAAGGTGGCCGGCATGGTCACTGATAAGGCTCGCCTGTGCAACCACAGCTGTCAGATGGGTACAAAATTAGATTAGACCTTTTATTATCCATAGTTGGAAAGTTGTTGCCTCTTACCCCTCTTGAAAACTTGTTCATCTTCATCATGAGCCAGCAAAATCTCTCCCATGCGGCAGGGGGCCAAGAGATAGTTATCAAATGGGTAAGTACAGGAGCGATGTCGGGGAATTTGTAGACTCTCTGAGATTGTCTTCTCATCTGCAAAGAAATGCAACCAATATGTCTGTATTCAAGACGTGTTTTATGATAGACTGGCCCAGAGTATGGGAAACCCAACACAGTGTCTGGCATACCCTTGACCCATGTCTTCCACCAGTCCAAGCAGGACACAGGTAACTATGGATTGTAAGTGTACTAGTGATCTCAAAGCAAAGCAGCAGCTGGGGTTCAAAAGAGCCAATGCTCCTTAGGCAGGCTTAGAACTGCCCAGAAGCAGAGAGAGAGAGAGACAGACAGACAGACAGACAGAGACAGAGAGAGAGAGAGATGAGATAGTATCACCAAAGAAAGCCCCAAAGAAGTACCAAGACACCAGAATGTAGGAGACCCACACAGGAAGTTGGAGCTACCAGAAAACAAGAGCTAACTGTGATTTAGGAGTCACTTATCACCCACAATGTGGATACTAGGGTTCCAGCTACCACATCTTCATTCCAGAGTACAGAAAAAAGAATAGAGAAGGTGAAAGGAGGATCTCTACTGGGTATAGTCAAAATAAGCTGGAGGACTTCAGGAAGCCCATCCAGCAACTTGCAGTTATAGCTCATTAGCTGACACAACTGCGTGTGGCTATGCCCAACCATAGGGTGGCTGGGAAATGGACTCTTCAACAGGTCACTGCTCCATCTCATGAAGTGGGTATTTTTCTCCTTTGTTGAGGCAAGAAGCGGTGACTTGATGTGAGTAAGTGACCAGCAGGATCTGTGTCAGGTGGCTTCGATCAAGGTAGCTCTTACTCAGTACCATCTACTCCTAGTTAGCTTTTGGTCAAAAGTGACCCAAGTCTCAGGTAGAAGGAAGTAGTGCACCAGAACTTGCCGGTGCTGGGCAGGGCAGGTAACCAGCACACTAGCCCAGTGCCAAAGAAGGTCCATGCATCTGCTCTGATTGGGGTCGTATGGGACCCCAGAAGGGCTGGGCTGCAATCTGATGGAGGGGACAGGCGAGTGTGGCAGCAGCATGATGCTAGCTAGGGAGGCTTATTTGAAAAGGAGGATGGGAAGAAAGCACTGAGCTGTAGTGAGGGTTTGGTGGGTCCGAGTCCCAGATATAGCCACTGAGTTGGGGAGGGATGGCCCAGGCCCAGCTAGAGGTTGTGGGTCTCATCGGGAGCTGGATGACTTTTGTCCCCTGCCTACTGCAGGGGTGGGGTAACCTGAGTCCAGTGAGCCCTGGACTAAGTTCAGAAACTGTATTGGTTTACCCTCCATCATCCTTAACCAAATAGAATTCTCTTCATTTTAAAACAAGCACTGGTGAGTGAGGCATATGCCACTCAATGCCACACTGTTTAGGAAATCTGAGCTTCAGAAACCTAGACATCTTAAGATGCCTCACTTTTCACCATGAGGATCACTGGGGCCCTGCTGGTTGACTTCCTCCATGATCTGTGACACAGTCCTCTCCTGCATCCCTGAAGTTCTGCCCCTGCTCTGCCTCATTCTGACCCTCATCTCTGTCCCGACACAGTCCCTACTATCTCCCAGCTGGGATCTCTTCCTCCTTCTTCTTTGCTAGGTGATCCTCCACCAGTTGGCTGGGATTAAGGAGTGACAGCTTTAAAATTAGTAGTTTTGGTAACCTCTGGAATTTATTAGAAATACTAAACCTTAGGCTTCACCCAGACCAAGGCAGCCCCCATCTGAAGGTCCCAGTGATTCCATTACATTGTGGCTTGAGGGACTTCGTCCTAACATAGCCCAACCAGATCACATATCCCAGTCTCAAGGGAGTGAAATCCTCACAGCAAGCACAGCCTTTAAGACAAGCCCCTCCCCAATTGCCTCTTCCAGCTCCCATCCCTCTACTCATCCCAGGGCCTCCTGCTCCAGACTTACTGAGCTGCTTCCCACTGGTGCTGGTCTCCATCTCTAGTATTTTCATTCATTGTTCATTCAGCTACCATTAATTCGTTCCTTTGATACTCTGGACTCAGTAAGGGAGACTCCTTCTCATAGAGCTTGGAGTCTGCAATGGGAAGACACTAAGGAGGGAAGACAGGCACACAACATTAATTGACTCATTGTGCAAATTAATTACACCCATGCCATTGCCACAAGACTGCTCTGGGTGGTGAGAGTACATAACAGGGTCCCTGACATAGAGCAAGGGGCATAGAGGAAGGCCAGAAGGGTGCCCAAGCCAGGCAGAGGAAGCGCATGTGCAAGACTGTGATGGCAGAAGCACAGCTCCCACAGTGTGAGAGGCAAAGAGCAGAGTGACCAGCAGCCTGCTGACCACCCTCTGGGGCCTTCAAGGCCAGTAAGGAATCCAGGCTGGCAGAGCCATTTGCTCCGACGAGGCCCCAGGCTCAGTCTTCCCAACTCTGAAATGACCAGACTAAGCTTTCTAAAATGCTCTCCCCAGGAAAACCCCATGGGTCTTTAGTCCTAGAGGAGGTGCTCAGTGCCCTGGGAGTATCCCTGAGTCTTCCTAAGGTGCCTGCAAAATAGCTGCCATTGCCGCCTGTCACTTGGGTGAAAATATGGCCATATGTATGAAATTGATTTACCACCAGAGAAAGGGGCATTAATCCAGCCGCAAATTCTCTCTGCTGGGACATGAGGAGGTAAATTTCCACTAGCTGGCAGCAGCTCCGATTCGGCATGAAATATGGTGCTTATGATTGTGTGTGTGTGTGTGTGTGTGTGTGTGTGTGTGTGTGTGTTTTAATAAAGGGAACTCTCTCTCTCTCTCTCTCTGATTCTTAATTGACAATCACATTTTCCCATCTAAAAACCATAGCAGATGATGAGATCATAAAAACATGAAGCAATGAAATGCCTTCTCCCTGCCCTTATTGACACTTCAAAGCACAGAGCTAATTGAGTGAGGCTTTTTGCCTGTAGTCAGGACAGCCCTGTTTTGAGCACCAAAAGAAGATTAACTCAACCAGAATAATTTATTGAACACCTATTAAACGCAAGGCGACTTTCTAAGAACGAAGAATAATAACAATAGCCATTAGTAGTAGTAGTATTACCACTATAATTTATTGGATGCTTACCATGCATGGAGTACTTTATATCACTATCTCCTCTACATTTTGAGCACTCTGAAAGGCAGTCCACTATTACCCCTGTAATACCAGTGATGACCCATGTGCTAAGAGGGGGCAAGTGGCTCATGCATGGTTGCACAACCAGATGGGAACCAAACTCTGTTTTCCACTCTGTGGCATAAAGCAAGCACAGATCTCAAGGTTGGCACATGTCCTCCTGCTCTAAGGCAGGGTACATGTGTGCTGTTGCTTATGTCCCTAGAGATAGTGAGAAGAAACCTCTTGAACTCTGTTGGACCATTTTGTATCCCCTGACCCTCTGATACTGCGGGTTTCTGGGTGGATTTGTTAAAGCTGCTGCTCCAAGTCTATTCTGTCTCCTCTTGATGGCTAATTTCATTTATCACCTTGACAGGGCTAAGGGAGCCCAGAGAGCTGGTGACATTCTCTGAAGGGTGTCTGTGAATGTATTTGTGAAAGAGACTACTATCTAAGTCAGAAGACAGACCAAAGAAGATCACCCTGTAACAAACCTGTTGGGAGAGTTTGTTCAGGAGACTTTGCACCCAGCCACCCCAACCATCATCATAGGAAACTCCTACACTCCCATTGTACCAGTGATAGGAGAACAGATACCTCACTGCCTGTTTCTCTTCTTACCCAGGTGCTGCTGAGGGAGATGGGTGGGAACTCACAGCTTAACCAATCCAGTGGGAACCGGAGTCAAGTGATCCTCCCAAGTCCCTTTCTCTAGATTCCAAGTGAAGGGGAAGGAGCGGGGAGCAGAGAGCTCTCCTCTCCTCTGTATTCTGGAATGTGGTAGAAATGCTGCAGAACCATGATAACTTGCTTCAAATACATTCGCTCTCACTCTCACTTTCGCCCTCTCTCTCTCTCAGCTCTCTCCTGCCTCTTGAGTACTCTTCTGTTTCTCAAATCCTCCAGGCTAATTTGAGTTGAGGGTGGGTTATGGGTTGACTTGTGTCTCACTGAAAAGAATACACTAAAACCATAATCCCCAGTATCTTGGGATGTCATCTTACTTGGAGGCATTAAAGTTAAAATTGAGGTCATTGAGGCAGACCTTAGTATATTATGACTGGTGTCCTTATAAAAGGATGTAGATACCAACACGTACAAAAGGAAGAAGTCATGTGAAGATGGGAGAGAGGAGAGATGCATCTATAAACCAAGGGATGCCAAAGATTGCCAGCAGACACCAGGATCCAGTGAGAGGCAAGGAAGCGATGATAGAGAAAATTAATGGGATCAATGTGTGTTTCACTTAGTCTAGGGCTGCAGGCAATTTGAAGTATGTGATAGTCCTTCTTCACCTGCCCCTCAGCTCAGGGTGTCCAGCAGCTAATTGTTTCCCTCGTATAGGGGAAACAGTTCTCTCTCACCTGGAAAGCAGGGTTGGAAGTTGGCTTAGAGAGTCTTAAGTATCATCCTTAGTCTCAGGACTCCTTCATTAACCCAGAATATCATAGCAAATCACCATGGACTGGGTGAATTAAGCCATAAAATTTTATTTCAAACAGTTTCAAAACCTGGCAGTGTGAGATCAGGAAACCAGCAAGTCAAGTCTTGTAAGGGCTCTCGGCATGATTTGCAGATGGCCTTGCTGTGCCCTCACATAGTGGAGACTAAAGAGGGGGGAAACAGGTTGTCTCCTGCCTCTTGAGTACTCTTCTTATTATGAAGGTCCTACCTTTATGACTTAGTCACTTCCCAAATGCACCATCTCCCAACACCATCACAAGAGGGACTTAGGGTTTCAGCATAAACCTGGGACGGCACAGATATTCAACCTGTCCCAAACCCAGGCACACTGAGACAGCCATGCTGGACCTCATGTTCTACCCCTCACTGCCCTGTGGTGTCCCAAACCCAGGGCACCTCTTGGAGACACAGTCAAGGTGCTTCTAACCTGATAGGGCAGCCGTTCTCTGCCATACTCAGCCTTGGAGGAATGTGCAACAGCAAGTAGGGATACTGTCCACTGGGGCAAGAAGTGGCAGGAAATTTAGGCAGCCCCGCCAGCCGCTGCTGCCCCTCTCTCTGAAGCTTCTCTATCTGAGATTCTGCAGTCAGCCACCAAGGACAATGCATGTCTGTCTCTGCCAAGCCTGGATATAAAATTAGCACAGTGAGAGTTACCAGCTCAAGCTGGTGCCAGGGTTGGAGATGTGCTTTGGGATAGCCCCGGAGGAAGGAAAAGTATACAGACAAGGGGATGGAAGCAGGAAACAGGATGAAGCCAACAGATGGTGGAATTGATAGCATCTACCATCTACTGAGAGACTTGCCGCACAGTGAGAATGACCCTGAGTGTGTAAAGAGAGTGTTGAGTTTGATTTTCAAACAATCCAGCATTTCCAGCATCCTAGAGACTTGGAGCGCACCAACAGAGTGGTCATCCTAGAGGAGGGGGACAGACAGTGGTGCCCAGCACAACAAATCTGTGCATCTGGAAATGTTAGATAGTCAGCAATGCTCTGGGGATTGTTGGCCAATGATGGGAGAGGCCAGGACACAGGTGGCTGTGTTACACTGGATTGGGTGGTCTCATGAAAGGCATGATGGAACCACAAGTGTATATGGGAGGGGAGCGTTTCAGGCAGATGGGCTGCTAGACAGGAGAGGTAGTCCCAATTTACAAATGTCAGAGCTGAGACTCAAAGAAATCAAGTCACATTTCCTATGTCTCACAATTCCTGTGTCTCACAATTCCTGTGTCTCGCAATTCCTGTGTCTCACAATGCTGTCTCTTTGGCAGAATTACCTAATGAAAAGTGGAATGCTGCAGTTTCATTCCAAAATACCACATCAAAGCTGCCAAGATCCAAAATCATTCCTATAACTAAACTTTGGTGTCCACTATGTCAAAGGATGATGTTCGAGATGGCAGAAGACTTGTTCCAGCTCCCTTCTGTGTCTCACTGGCTGTGCTTTTGGGGCCATAAATCATCTCGGTTTCCCCTTCCAGATGGGAAGAGTAGATGCTGTGAGGGAATGGTGCTGTAGTCATGAGCCATCTGCACAAGCCAGGCAAACATGGAAGCCTGAAAGTCTATAATGACCATTTTTCTACAGAAGAAATCACATTGAATTAGCAGAGGTGAAAGCATGTCCACAGTATGGAGTATTACATAGGTCCACAGTGCGTGCTCAGCAGTCTTTAGTTCCTAGCCCAGAGTGTTCTTCTAAAGCTTCTGTGATAGGTGAGATCCCAAGCCAGCCAGACCCCTGTGTGGGCTCTGAACATAGAACTTAGGCTCTGTATCTCAGCTCACGACAGCATACCATACCCCATCCACTGCTAGGGTTAGGGAAGGGAGAGAGGCAGGGAGCTGGGGAGAGGGCGAGGCATAGAGGGAGAGAAAGAAAGAGACACACAGAGCGACAGAGAAACAGAGAACCCAGCCCCCTGTGCTCTCCTCTGTGGAGAGCCCACAAGGATGGCATCAAGCGATCCATCACAGAAGAAATTAGGACACTGAAGTAGGGAATTGGAAATGAAGTTGAGACTGACAAGAAAGTAGATGAAGTATGAAAAGAATCCTTTTTATGCATTTATACATGAGAACATCAGAAATATCACGTCTGAGAGAGGCCACATTTCCATTTGCTCAAGTAACTGCAGAACTAAAAGTCAAGGACAGAAGGTTATGACAGCATCAATGATGTGACACCAAAGTGCACCTTCAGGCACACACACGCGTACATGCACACACGCAAATGCACACATACACATGGGGTGTGGCTTCACCCCTAGATTACTCTTTGGCCCTCTGGCTTTTGCTCCCTCTGACAGAGGGCTGCTTCCAACACACAGGTCTGGTGGATTCATCTCAGACCCAAAGACAGCTGTTGGCATCCCCTGTCCTGGGGACCTACGAGGCCTCCTTTCTGTGGGATCTGAGCTTCACCCTCTCCCCAGCCTTTTTCTGTCTTTTCTGTCTGGAGTTGAGGCTCTGTAGGTGATAACTGACACCGAACTAATTCCTCCCTACATCATGCCTCTGGGACTTGACCCATGTAGTCCGTGCTTTACCCACATAACAAACATTTAAAGAGTGTCTTCTGTGTACTCAGCCCACATTAAGTGACTGTATATAGTAAAAAAGACTAGACACATTCCGAGTTTTGGAAAGAAGTTGAGCCTAGGGGAGAGGACAAATATATGAGGGAATTGTGACTGACAAATACGATGAAGGTTTAAAACAGCATTTTAAATTTATTGTAGTAAAAGATGCATTGCCATTCATCCCTCAAAATACTGCCTCTTGCTTCAAACACATGTAATTCCATCATTCTTACCCCTTTCTGAAGCACTCTTGCCTCTTTCATGAGTGTCTTTAGTTGCTCTATCTTAGTTGCTTTGGCATCCTGAATCAATTCAAAACTTCGCATTTTATGGTCATTTTTACCGTGAAGAAGAGCCAGAAGTCACAGGGCGCCTGACGCAGTGATTGAGGAGGGTGGGGCGCGCCATAAGGGTTTAACAAGCCTGCCTTTGTGCTGCATGGCGCTGGGCATCAGCATTCACTGTAAGTATTAACCATACCTCAGGAACGAAGACTTCCAGAACTACTTCAGAAAGCGGCA